>SJYO01037955.1:54453039-54470043 GCA_006410555.1 Capra ibex | reverse complement strand
TATCTTTGGGAAGTCCGGTCCTCCCTTTCCGTTCTGTATGAATTTCACTACTTTCTTTTATTGGATGTCGGGTCTAATGACATGGGTCGTTCCTAGAGTAAGTTTATACTTCCTCTTTAGTTTTCGAAATACCTGTTCGTTTTCGACTCTCTTAGTTCGTGGTGGTTTGGTCGAGAGGTAGTTTAGGATTTCCTATAAGAGATCTGTCCTTTATGTTTTTATCACATATTTGGGTTTGGGTTTTGTTATTTCATTTACCGTTGCCCTGGTATGAATAGTTATTAATGGAATTTGCATTTACCTAACTTACGGGGTTGGTTTTCTGTTTCTGACCAACTTACCTATACTTTTGTTCTAGGGATATATACAACAGATGTTCTCTGGGTGGAGTTTTGTTCCCTGTGTATGTCTGACTTTCACTTCCCGACCCTTTTTTATAAGGTACGTTTATCTCTGGTTTTCTTTCGTCCTCATCATTATGAGTATAGTCTATTTTATCTGAAATTTTGATTCCGACACTTTTCTCTGTTTCTTCCTGTGATGTATTACTAGTTTCCTAGTTAGGTTCTTCTTCTATATTGTTAATATTTATATATACGTGGGTTATATCCTCGNTCGTGACGTTATACATTCTGTTTACGATTGTTCATACTTTCCCCTTTAATTGTTATTGTGTTATTATGACCCTCTGAAATTATGGGGTGAGTGTAGATACCTATCTAGTTGATTTGTCTTTTAATTTTCCTTGTGTTTGAAATTTACTATTTTATCTGGTCAATCTGGATTAACTATAGATGTCTTGTAAAGTGGGGTTTTGTTACTTAAAGTGGAAAAAGAGTTTCGAGTGCCTTGGAAGAGGTCGTATCTAGTGTAGGATCCGGTATTTAGATCGGAACTATTTAAGTTTTTTTTTTAACTTTAGTAAGATTCGTAGAAAAGACTGGTATTACGTCATTCTAATCTAGAGTTAATATCCTCTTTTTACTAACTTTTAAGGTCGTATACCTCCGACTTGTTGTGCGAAGACTTATTGGTTGTTTAGTGTCTTATTTAGTTTTTTCTTTAGTTTAATACGTATCTTTGCTTACTTTTACTTTTGTTTTGTTGGGTTTTGGACACCCTGTGATATTTTCGTCACGATTCTCCTTTCAAGTATCGTAATGTCCGTATGGAGTTCTTTGTTCTTTTTTCAGTTTATTTATTAGATTGAGATGTGGATTTCGTTGATCTTTTCCTTCTTTACCTATTCCCAATCATCTTTTTTTATTTAGAATTTTTAATCCCGTTTTTATTTACGTTTTCTTTGTTTTCTCTGGTATCGTTTTTAGTTGTTTCGGTTTTCGACCAAGAAACTTTCCTATTTATTTTAACTGTTTGGTAATCGGTCTGAGTAGTCTTTGTTTCCCTCTTTTTAGTTTAGTTATTTAAATCTTTACTTTTACCTCTCTAGTGTTGTCTGTTGTGTCTTTATGTTTCCTAGTGTTCTCTGATAGTCTTTAATATACGGTTATTTTACCTGTTGCACCTTCTTTACCTGTTAAAGAATCTTTTCATGTTGAAAAGTTTTGACTTGGTCCTTCTTTATCTTTTAGAATTGTCTGGCTAGTGTTCGTGCCTTTAACTTTGACATTAGTCTTTAGAAGGTCGTTTGTTTTCGGGTCCAGGTCTATCGAAGTGTCGACTTAAGATGGTTTTTAAATCTCTTCTCGATTGTGGCTAGGATGAGTTTGAGAAGGTCTTTTAACGTCTCCTTCTATTTAAAGGTTTGAGTAAGATACTCCGGTGGTAGTGGGATTATGGTTTTGCACTGTTTCTACGGTGTTTGTTTCTTTTGATGTCCGGTTATAGTGACGACTTGTATCTACGTTTTTAGGAATTGTTTTAAGATCGTTAGTCTTACGTTGTTGTGTAATTTTTCTAGTATGTGGTACTGGTTCACCCGAAATAGGGTCCTACGTTCCTAAGAAGTTATAGGCGTTTAGTTAGTTACATTAAGTGGTGTAATTGTTTAACTTTTTATTTTCGGTATACTAATAGAGCTATCTACGTCTCTTTCGGAAACTGTTTTAAGTTGTAGGTAAATACTAAATTTTTTAAGAGGTCTTTCGTCCTTATCTTCCTTGTATGGAGTCGTATTATTTTCGATATATACTGTTTGGGTATCGTTTGTAATAGGAGTCACTACTTTTTAACTTTCGTAAAGGGGATTTCAGTCCTTGTTCTGTTCCCACGGGTGAAAGTGGTGACGATAAGTTGTATCAAGACCTTCAAAACCGGTGTCGTTAGTCTCGTCTTTTTCTTTATTTTCCTTAGGTTTAACCTTTTCTTCTTCATTTTGAGAGTGACAAACGTCTACTGTACTAGGAGATGTATCTTTTGGGATTTCTGAGGTGGTCTTTTAATGATCTCGATTAGTTACTTATATCATTTCAATGTCCTATATTTTAGTTGTGTGTCTTTAGGGAACGTAAGGATATGTGATTATTATTCTTTCATCTTTTTCTTTAATTCCTTTGTTAAGGTAAGTGGTAACGTTACTTTTCTTATTTTATGAGTCCTGATATAGATGGATTTCTTTGATTTCTGGATATATATCTTTTGATATTTTGTGACTACTTTCTTTAGTTTCTCCTGTGATTATCTACCTCTTTATATGGTACAAGCGCCTAGTCTTCTTAGTTATATCACTTTTACTCATATGATGGGTTTCGTTAGATGTCTAAGTTACGTTAGGGATAGTTCGATGGTCGCCATAAAAAGTGTCTCGATCTTGTTTATTCAAGTGTTAAACATACCTTTATGTTTTTTGGAGCTTATCGGTTTCGTTAGAACTCTTTCTTTTTACGTTGACCTCCTTAGTTGGACGGACTGAAGTCCGAGATGATGTTTCGGTGTCAGTAGTTCCGTCATACCATGACCGTGGTTCTGTCTGTATATCTAGTCACCTTGTTTTATCTTTCGGGTCTCTATTTAGGTATATGGATACCTGTGGAATAGAAGTTGTTTCCTCCGTTCTTATATGTTACCTCATTTCTGTCAGAGAAATTGTTCACCACGACCGTTTTGACCAGTTGGTGAACATTTTCTTACTTTCATCTTGTGAAAGATTGTACTATGTCTTTTTATTTGAGTTTTACCTAATTTCTAGATTTGTATTCTGGTCTTTGATATTTTGAGGATCTCCTCTTGTATCCGTTTTGTGAAAGGCTGTATTTAGTGTCGTCCTAGGAGATACTGGGTGGAGGGTCTTATAACCTTTATTTGCGTTTTTATTTGTTTACCCTGGATTAATTTTAATTTTCAAAGACGTGTTGTTTCCTTTTATATTCGTTCCACTTTTCTGTCGGAAGACTTACCCTCTTTTATTATCGTTTACTTCGTTGACTGTTTATTGATTAGAGTTTTTATATGTTCGTTAAGTACGTCGAGTTAAGGTCTTTTTATTTGCTGGGTTAGTTTTTTACCCGGTTTCTTGATTTATCTGTAAAGAGGTTTCTTCTGAATGCCTACCTATTGTTTATGTACTTTTCTACGAGTTGTAGAGAGTAATAGTCACTTTACGTTTAGTTTTGGTGTTACTCCATGGTAAAGTGTGGTCAGTCTTACCGACACTAGGTTTTCAGATGTTCGTTATTTACGACCTCTCCCACACCTCTTTTCCCTTGGGAGAATGTGACAACCACCCTTACGTTTGATCATGTCGGTGACACCTCTTGTCACACCTCTAAGGAAATTTTTGACGTTTATCTTGACGGAATACTGGGTCGTTAGGGTGACGACCCGTATGTGTGGCTCCTTTGGTCTTAACTTTCTCTGTGCACATGGGGTTACAAGTAGCGTCGTGACAAATATTATCGGTCCTGTACCTTTGTTGGATCTACAGGTAGTCGTCTACTTACCTATTCTTTCGACACCATGTATATATGTTGCCTCATAATGAGTCTGTAGTTTTTCTTATGTAAACTTAGGCAAGATTACTCCACTTACTTTGACTTCGGATAATATGTCTCACTTCATTCGGTCTTTCTTTTTGTGGTTATGTCATATGATTGTGTATATATACCTTAAATCTTTCTACCATTGCTATTGGTACATATACTCTGTCGTTTTCTCTACGTCTACATGTCTTGTCTGAAAAACTGAGACACCCTCTCCCTCTCCCACCCTACTAGACCCTCTTACCGTAACTTTGTACATATTATAGTATATTCTTTGCTTAGCGGTCAGATCCAAGTTACGTCCTATGCCCTACAAACCCCGACGACGTGACCCTATTGGGTCTCCCTACCTTACCCCTCTCTCCACCCTCCCCCCAAGTCCTCACCCTTGAATACATGTGGGCACCGTCTAAGTACAACTACATACCGTTTTGGTTATGTGATAACATTTCATTTTTTTATATTTATTTATTTATTTATTTTTAGAAAGTGTCTATTCTTACGTCGTGGTAATAATGATAATCGTTTTAGGATGATGTAGGAATATCGATATATCATAAGTGAAACAAACTTAAAGGGGATTATCGAGTGTTTATAAACTACAAAATATGAAAAAAACACAAAAAGACAAGGGAAATAGTAGGCTTAGAAACTAATTTTCAATAAATTTCATTCTGATGAAAATTGTACGAACATGTATATAGGAACATTTACACACTAAGTAAAATAGAAACCAGAGATGTATTTTTACTTTAGCACCCTAGTACTTCGTTTGTGTGGAAGAAGAAAACCTACTTTGATTCATTAGGAGGCTTCACAAATACAAATAAACGAACACACGAGTCACTGAGTCAACACGGGTCGAGAAACGTTGGGGTACTTGACATCGTACGGTCCTAGGAGACGGGTACCTTAAAAGGTCCGTCCTTCCGACCTCACCCAACGGTAAAGGAAGAGGTCCCCTAGAAGAGCTGGGTCCCTACCTTAGACACAGAGAACGTAGAGGACGTAACCGTCCACCTAAAAAATGTTGACACGGTGGACCCTTCACGGAATATGAATAAATATGTTAGTGATTATAATTTAATATTTAGAATGAAGAATAACTAGATGTAACTTCGATCTTAAAGAAACGTTCTCTGATAATAGATAACAACTTAGACGAAAGTAATAATCATGTCAACCTTTAGTAAAATACAAATTAATTCCGAAAACACAAGATGGAACTAAAGAAACGGACGTAGGAAACTATAAGAAGAGCTTATTCTTCGAAACGGAATAAAATAACTAAACATTACTATAGTATATAATACTGATTGTTAGAAAACATTATTTGTTATATTCATAAAAGAAGAATAGAGACAAAACTGAAAATATTCCAAATTACAGTGCATCTTCAGTATGTCTTCAAAATGTAAAATTACGTCAGTCAGAAAAGGAAATACATCGGAAAACAGAGGACATATTTTTAATAAGACATAATGTTCTGGTGTCTATAAAATATATAAATAGATTTGTAAAGTTTACAACGGAAGTGTAAATGTATAAATAGATTTTAAATCAGATAAAGAGGTGAACAAGTCAATTTAAAGATTTTTTTGTTAAAAAAGAGTAAAGGGGGGTTATATAGACGACAATGATCCAGAGTATAAGTATAAAGATAAAGAACAAAGGGGTCAATAAATTTGAATAAATAGAAGGTGCTTCTTTTGAGTTTTTACCACATTAATAATAAAATATTGTTTAGTACAATAGAACTAATTCAATTAGTAATAATGAGGTAAAAAAAGAAGTTGAAATAGATAAGAATTCAAAAATAAGAAAGTGTCCTCAAATTTTTAATCGAAATAACGTATAACGTAATAAAATAGTTAGTAAACAAATATTTTTCCTTTATGATTTTTCTATAAAATTTACTCTTAAGAAGTTCTTTATATATTCTAATCGAGTAGATTAAATTAACCTATATCATAAGGTAAAATAAAAAAAAAGTTTATTATAAAGTGTCAAAAGAGGTATACAATACAGGTAGTAGAAATAACAAAATAAAGATCCACTAACGTCATCTGAAAAGACGATAAATGAGTATGAAAGTAAGAGAGGAGGTCTAGGAACCTTCCTAATTTGATGGGAGTGGAACTTCAATCTACACCTGTCCACAGAACTAAACTAGTTGTTCTACACCCGTTTTTAATACAAATACTAAAGATCTACAGTCGAAAATTTTTAGTCATAGGGTAAGGGGAAGGATAGGATAACGTTTGAGTGTCGTTTCTTCCTACGGAGGTCATTGTGTACCTCCGACGTCCTGTCACCACAGAAGAAGTCGTCCTTCCAACAATGGTCCCCTACACTTCCCGTCAGTCGGACCTCTGTGTCACCTGTGGTTCAGTCGTCCTTTCTTCCGAAGGAGACAATCTGAAGACTTAGACCCACAAGACGTCGTATTAAGTAAGATTAGACTAACTATATCATGGAAGGGTCATTTAACAGACACATCTGATACATAGATGTCATTTTTTTTTTCTTTTTTTTCTTTTCGACAGAAAAAAGAAACGTTGAGGGTATCGTGAATGAACAAAAGGAGTATATGGACTTAACTTTCTTAGAAGACACGTAACAACACGTCTTCAACATGTACGTGACTTGTGAGTAACTTATTATTCCTTTCTCTCCTACTGAAACAGAACGAGGAAACGAATTATCTTATCGATAAACAACAACAACAAGTCAACTATTCGGCACAGACTGAGAAACGTTGAGACTGAGACGTTATCGTGAGGTCCGAAGGGACAGGAAGTGATAGAGGGTCTCAAACGAGTTTAAGTACAGGTAACTCAACCACTACGATAGATTGGTAGAGTAGAGACGGTGGGAGAAGAGGAAGACGGAAGTTAGAAAGGGTCGTTAAATCCATAGAGACTTTTCGTGACGTAAACGACATCCAGAGACTGTCGACTAGAAATAGTCCATCATTTTACGTAAAAAATTAAAGAAGAAATCAAGCATTGAAAAAAAATTGGTAAATAGTAAATAAATATAATAGTAACAAAAAAATGAAATGTTATTATAACATAACCAAAACGGTATATAGTTGTACTTAGACGGTGCTCATATGTGTACAAGGGGTAGGACTTGGGGGGAAGGTGGAGGGAGGGGCAAGGTAGGGAGACCCAGTAGAGTCACGTGGTCGGGGTTCGTAGGACATAGGACGTAGTTTGGACCTGACCGTTAAGTACTATTTAAAAATTTTAGTGTTTACTACGACTTAAAGTAGCTTGTAGGGAATATATCGAAATAGGATTCTATACCTTCGACCACTTAGAATTAGTTCCATCAAAACATAATAGGTAGGAAACGTAAAGGTATCTGTTAACTCTTGTATGAACATTAAAAGTTGTTTTTTTCATTTCTTTTGTTGTAGTTGTTTTGGGCGACCTAAGTGGTATCTAGATGGCCCCCTTAATTATTATTAAATATTGTTATATACTACAGACCATTGAAGTAATAAACAACAGTTAAAACATCTTTTATGATCTCTGAGACCCTAAATACTCAACAAAAACAAACAAAAAGGTCTTCGCTCATAGACAGGAGAGGTCACACTACTCTTTGACTAGAGTCAAGTCACTCATTGACCTCTCCCAGGGTGGACCGTCGGTGAAATCACTGTGGGTCAGAAGGAGACCAGAGGTAGAAGACCTCGGACACCCGAGACGAGAAGACATCGACGTCTGGAAACGAGAACTAAAGGACCTGTGGTTCTCCTTCGTCAGGACGACGAATGTAAAGGAACGGTAGGGTTGTGAGTCGTTTACGGAGCACCTCTTTTCGTCGGAGGGAGTTCTACCCCAGGGGGACTTCAGACAGGAGCGTCGGATGTGAGAGACGACCACAGAAAGAGAATCTCTCAGGAGACGGGACTTGGTTCTTGTACTGGTAAGAGAGGTGCTAAACGGTTCATAGGGGTTCTTTTATTGAACTCTTTTTCAAATTCACAACACTAAAAAGTACTGTTGTTTTAAAATGTCAACTACATAGAGGGAAGTAGGTCATCCTGAATCCTTTACCTTAAGACGTAGAAGATAGGTTGGAGGTTTGAGTTTGCAAAAATTAAGTAGGGATGGGGTAATAATTAGACCTTTTTTGTCGACGAAACCCGAGGAAATGGACGTGAAAAGTCCCTTCTACACTTGTAGAATTCCGAAATTCTATTTGACTAGGATGAACATTCGACGACCGACGTGTTCGGTGTACTAGTGTAAGGAGTCAGGTGAGACTCAGAAGATCGAAGGAGGAACGGGGAAGTCAAGGAAAAGGAAAAGTCTACGTCCTACCTCAAGTGTGGATCAACTCTCAGGACCTTTACGGTTATGGAAGAAAGTCAAGTCAGTCAAGTCAACGACTCAGTACAGACTGAGAAACGTTGACGTACCTGATGTTGTACGGTTCGGAGGGTCAGGTAGTGGTTGAGGGCCTCAAATGAGTTTGAGTACAGGTAACTCTATGTTAGGTTGGTAGAGTAGGAGACAGTACAGGAAGAGGAGGACGGGAGTTAGAAAGGGTCGTAGTCACAGAAAAGGTTACTCAGTCAAGAAGTGTAGTCCACCGGTTTTATAACCTCAAAGTCGAAGTCATAGTCAGGAAGGTTACTTATAAGTCCTAAGTAAAAGAAATCCTACTTGACCAACCTAGAGGAACGTCAAGTTCCCTGAGAGTGCTCAGAAGAGGTTGTGGTGTCAAGTTTTCGTAGTTAGAAGTCGCGAGTCGAAAGAAATGTCAGGTTGAGAGTGTAGGTATGTACTGGTGACCTTTTCGGCATCGAAACTGATCTACGTGGAAACAACCGTTTCATTACAGAGACGAAAACTTATACGATAGATCCAACCAGTATTGAAAAGAAGGTTCCTCGTTCACAGAAACTTAAAGTACCGACGTCAGTGGTAGACGTCACTACAACCTCGGGGGGGTTTTTATTTCAGACAGTGATAAAGGTGACAAAGAGGTAGATAAACGGTATTTCACTACCCATGTCTACGATACTAGAATCAAAAGAATTACAACTCAAAATTCGGTTGAAAAATTGAGAGGTGAAAGTGAAAGTAGTTCTTCGAAAAATCAAGGAGAAGTGAAAGACGGTATTCCCACCACAGTAGACGTATAGACTCAAATAACTATAAAAAGGACCGTTGGAACTAAGGTAGAAATGACCTATGTCTTTGTAGTGGACAACGATCGTTGGGGGATAGAATCGAGGAAGTAATCTTGTTGAGACTTCTTATCAGTAGAGATACCCAATGAGACTCGGGATTCGGAGTGTAGTGTAAGGTAAGGACGAAGGGGTACCGAAATTGATGTGGTGTTCCCTACGAAACCCCGTCTTGTTCATTCTGTCGAGACTTAGAGGACTCAGGTCAAGAAGGACGTAGAAGATTGAAAGGGACGTGGGTTCGTTCACCTTCCTGGGGAGGACACTAGTATAGGACACCTACGGAGGGGGAGGAAGGGTATGTCTCGACGGTTGGTCCTCAGAGAGTAAAACACACGGGGTCTTAGACGTTGTCCTTTACTAGTACCCATCACCTCTGATAACGTACCGATGATCGTTTTACGAGACAAGTTCCTACCTCAGATCTGAGTGAAGTCGTTTACAACCCTATACTTCGTCCCGTCAGAACCCGGGACGGTAACAACGAGTCGCCGAGTCAGTACAGACTGAGAAACGGTGTCTTTGCTGACGTCGTGTGGTCCGAAGGGACAGGAAGTGATAGAGGGTCTCAAACGAGACTGTCTACCATTTCACAGACGGACGTTACACCCTCTGTGCCCAAGTTAGGGACCCAACCCTTCTATAGGACCTCTTCCTTTACCGTGGGGTGAGATCATGAGAACGGACCTCTTAGGGTGCCTACCTTCTTGGACCATCCGATGTCAGGTGCCCCAGCGTTTCTCAGCCTGTACTGACTCGCTCACGGAACGGAAACGGAAAACGCACAGGTGACTCAGCCACTACGGTAGGTTGGTAGAGTAGGAGACAGTGGGGGAAGAGGAGGACGGGAGTTAGAAAGGGTCGTAGTCACAGAGAAGGTTACTCAAACGAGAAGGATAGTCATAACCTCGAAGTCGAAGTTGTAGTTAGGACAGTGACTTATAAGTCTCAACTAAAGGAAATCCTAACTGACCAAACTAGAGGAACCCCTGAGAGATTCCCCGAGAGTTCTCAGAAGAGGTGTGGTGTCAACCCGGGACTTACCTCTCTTTAGGTACTCAAGAGAAGACGAATCTGTTGACACGAGAGTACTCTTAGTCGACGAACTACCCAGTCTTTTAGTTCGTCTTATGATATACAAGTTTCAGTGTCTCTGACTTCCGTTAATCTTCGATCTCACATTTAGGTAGTGGAAAGTCCCAGAACGACGGACTCGGTAAAGTTTCCTCTTTCTACGAGAGTGTCGACCTTACCGTCGTGTCTATAGATTTCCTAGGATGTACATTCGAAATCTCGTTCCCACTGAAGTTAACCTTTCTTAGACGGACGTTAAGACCCTGTGTGTCCAACCTAGGGATCCAACCCTTCTAGAGGACCTCTTCCCTTGCCGTTGGATGAGGACATAAGGACGGACCTCTTAAGGTACCTGTCTCCTCGGACCACCCGATGTCAGGTACCCCAATGTTTCTCAGCCTGTACCGACTTCGTTGATTTTGTATGCGTATATCCTTTGGTTGCGTGAGGCCCGACCTTATAACATTTTTGGACAAATCTTCCAGTCGGTTGGAAGACAAGAAGAGAGCCGTGGAAAGGGTCTTCCGTTCTGTTCTCCTCCTTGGACGTCGGTACTTCACTTCGCAAGAAGACTGAGTAAATAAAAGACGGACGGATAAATGTCCTTCGTGAGCGACCGAGATTTGACGGTTCACGGGGACACAAAAGGCGTCAAAAATTCGACACGACACAGTGGTCTAGTAGAGTAGAGGTAATCCGTTTCCGTGTCAACTACACTACGGTGTCTGAAAAGGTCTACGACAGTAATTAGTTCTAAAGAGGAAGTTTGTGGACAAAGGAACGTGTGTCTTAATAATAATCTGGTATTGTCGGTGCTCCTCTGTGGAACTTGGGATTTTGTATCTCGAAGACCTTCCACCAGGACTGAAGAAGGTCCCAAACGTTTTTTAATTTAGAAGGGGAGGATCCACGACAGTATCGTGTCAGTAGTCAGTTCTCACTAAAAACGTATCGAGTCACAAGGGACACTCCTATTCCAACTGACAAATACTGGGTTACAATGAGTGTTAGGTAGAATGGTCAATTTTGTATACGAGAACTTCTTAGTCCAAGACGTTCCCTCGTTAAAGAGACAGAATGTCTTTGTGAAGAATTTTAGAAGGAGAACTGGATTTAGAGTCCCGTCTCTCTCATTACCCTGGTGACTCTATAGTCCCCCTTTCATATCGAAACGTTCACTTTCACAATCAGTGAGTTAGTATAGTCTGAGAAACACTGGGGTACCTAACATCGGGTGGTCTAAGGAGGTAGGTACCCTAAAAGGTCCGTTCTTATGACCTTACCCACCGGTAAGAGAAGAGGTCCCCTAGAAGTAACAGTCAGTCTAAGAAATACTAGATTTGTTGACTCGAGACTTCACATGGAAATCTCTTTGACTCTAAGTCTGACTTGGGAGTACAAAGTGGATATTCATGGCACACTTAAAAATGGTACATGGTGAAAAATGTAAATAGAAAAAGTCTCTTCATTATAAAACATATTGTGTAGAAGTTCCTTTTAATTAAAATGAAACTTCAAAGAGTAGAAATAGAACGTCGAGGGACAGGACTGTATACACCCAGGGTAAAACTTTTACTTACTAAATTTCAAGAATCAAAGAGAATAAACCTTTATAGAGAATTCAGGGTCTAGTACCCTACTAAATAGTCAGTCGACTGACTAATGTCAAATCATACTTATTCGAACGATCTAGAAAGGACTCTTTCTCAATGACGTTCTCTTTTCCGTCACATCAATACTCTTACGACCACTGGATTCTCCCCCTGACTGATCGTGGCTCACTCCCGAAACCGTTCCTCGACCTGTCTCCCAGTAGGTCACTGGCCCTTCGTTGTGTGTAGGTCAATAATCCAGTCCTCAAACGTGGTCCCTAGTCTTCGTCCGAGAGAATATCCACTTATGTCCGTTTGACTTATTGAAGATATCGTCATGAAAATTAGGATGTTTGGTTTAAGGATTATTATCGATCCTCATTTTTCATCCTGTATAAGGACTTAATTTTATTCTACACTAAATCATTCTTTATCTATACTTACCAACTACGTTTACGTTCTAGTAGACTATGTACAGTGTTCCGACCATGTTTATCCGACGAGATCTTCAAGTAATTCCTCTAGTTGGGACCCTAAAGAAACCTTCCTTACTACGATTTCGACTTCGAGGTCATGAAACCGGTGGAGTACGTTTCTCAACTGAGTAACCTTTTCTGAGACTACGACCCTCCCTAACCCCTGTCCTTTTCTTCCCCTGTTGGCTCCTTCTCTACCGACCTACCGTAGTGACTGAGCTACCTGTACTCAGACTCACTTGAGGCCCTCTACCACTACCTGTCCCTCCGGACCGCATGACACTAAGTACCCCAGCCTTTCTCAGCCTGTTCTGACTCGCTGACTTGACTTGACTTGACTCTTCAGGTAAAGTACCTCCCTCGGGGTCTGAAGAAATTTCCCACTTCTGTATGATGGGTCGGAGTGTATTATTATACGTATCATTTAACTATCACGACCCTCTTTATAGTCGTTGGAGTCTATACGTCTATACACACAATCAGTAAGTCAGTGCAAGTTGAGAAACTCTGGGATACGTGACATCGGGTGGTCCGAGGAGACAGGTACCCTAAGAGGTCCGTTCTTATGACCTAACTAAACGGTAAAGGAAGAGGTCCCGTAACAGGACTGGGTCCCTAGTTTGGGTCCAGAGAACGGAACGTCCGTCTCAGAAATGGCAGACTCGGTGTCCCTTCGGGTCTATACGTCTGTCATGGTCAGATTACCGTCTTTCGTTCTCCTTGATTTCTCGGGGAACTACTTCCAATTTCTCCTCCCCACTTTTCCGACCGAATCTTGAATTGTAAGTGTTTTGATTCTAATACCGTAGGTCAGGATAGTGAAGAACCGTTTATCTACCTCTTTTTTATCTTTGTCTCTGTCTAAAATAAAACAACCCGAGGTTTTAGTGACACCTAAAACGTACCACTGACGTCGGTACGTTAATTCCGAATTGTGGTTTCTTGACTTCGAAAGTTTGACACCCTCCTGACTACGACTTCGACTTCGAGGATAGGAAACTAGTGGACTCATTTGAGTAACCTTTTCTGGAACTACGACCCTTTCTAACTCCCGTCCTCCTCTTCCCCTGTTGTCTCCTACTCTCCCAACCTACCGTAGTGGTTGAGTTACCTGTACTCAAACTCGTTTGAGATCCTCTATCACTTCATGTCTCTTCGGACCACACGACGTCAGGTACCTCAACGTTTCTTATCCTGTACTGAATCCCTGACTTTTTGTTGTCGTTGTTCCGATCTGTTTCAACATGACCTTTTCTAGGGTACCGGGTAAAATTTTTTAGTGTTTACGAAATTTGATTGAAATCAAAAATCTCGTGAAAATTCAGGTTTCGTTGTGGTTCTTTTACATGTCTTAAAGGGGTACATGAAGGATGCGAGTATGTACTGTCGAAAGGGTAGTAGTTGTAGGAGGAGGCCTCTCCAGTTAAACAATAGTGTCTACTGAGACGTGACTGTCCAGTAATAGTGGTACTAAGTGTAAGTCTAAGTGAGTACCACGACATGTAAGATACCTAAATTTGTGTACAGGTAGTAATATCGTAGTGTCTCTTCTCAAGTGACGGGATTTTTAGGAGACACGAGACCCATAAGTAGTGAGTAGGAAGTCATGGATTGTTGGTAACGAATAATGACAAAAGTACTGAAACGGAAAAAGTCCTAAAGTATACTAACCTTAGATTGTCATATATTGGAAAAGTCTATCTAAAGAAAGTACCTCATTATACGTAAATTCCAAGGTGGCACAGAGAAGAACTATAGAACAAAGAAAATTCACGATTTATTATAAGTAAACAGACTAACGGTGTCAAATAAGTATGTGGATGAATTTCCATATAACTGATAAAGGTCAAACCCCGTTAATACCTATTTCTACGATACTTGTAGACACACACCCACAAAAATATCTATATTCTAAAGTCGACTAAACCCATTTATGGTTCCTTCTACAACGACCTAGTATTCCATTTTCCTGTAAATCAAAATATTCTTTGGTCGTTAGACAGAAGGTTCCACTGACCTGGTAAAACGACAGGGTGGTCGTTACTTGTTCCCAAAGACGACGACGTGTAGGAGTTACCGTAAACCACAACAGTCACAAAGGCTAAAAGTAGTAAAATTATCTTTAGTAACCCTTCTAGGGGACCTCTTCCTTTACCGTTGGGTGAGGTCATAAGAGTGGACCTTTTCAGGTATCTACCTCCTCGGACCACCCGGTGTCAGGTACCCCAGCCTTCTCAACCTGTGCTGACTCGCTGAAGTGAAAAGTGAAGTGAAGTGCAGTCAAAAATCAAACCGAACCTTTAGTCCCGTACACTTACCCTCATCACCCACGGTTTATCCACCTGGTTCGAGTTTAACATTAACCAAGATTGTTTGTCTGGTGTAGTAAATTGTCTGTATACTAGACTCACAGAAGAAAGGTAAAAAAGGTTTCCAGTTGAGAAAGGTCCAGATTCACCGTTCTCTTGTCTCGAATGGGATGTTAGGAGGTTAGACCCCGAGACCTGCACGAAAAATACAAGTGTACGGGGGAGGGACCAGGGTCGTCAGGGAGGGTTGGACGGGATAGGGTTGAGGAGGGTGGATCACAGGGAGACAAGTAAGGGAGGGAGTCAAGGGAATGACTAGGGAAGGGTGTAAAAAGTAAGAAGTGGGGGTGGAAGGGGAGGGAAAGTAAATGAAGGGTCGGGGACGACAGAGGAGGGGTGGAGAAGAGTGACCCTACCTGCGACGTGTCCTACAACGAGTAGACGGTCCCATCGTCCCTGTTCTGGAGTGGAAGGAAATGAAGAGAAAGAAATAAGGGACATTGGACTGGAGTGGACTTCGAGATTTCTACCTAGTCAAGTCAAGTCAAGTCAAGTCAGCGAGTGAGTACAGGCTGAGAAACGCTGGGGTACTTAGTGTCGTGTGGTCCGTAGGGACAGGTAGTGGTTGAGGGTCTCAAGTGAGTCTGAGCGTAGGTAGCTCAGGCACTACGGTAGGTCGGTAGAGTAGGAGCCAGCAGGGGAAGAAGAGGACGGGGGTTAGGGAGGGTCGTAGTCTCAGAAAAGGTTACTCAGTTGAGAAGTGTACTCCACCGGTTTCATGACGTCAAAGTCGAAATCGTAGTAAGGAAGGTTTCTTTAGGGTCCCGACTAGAGGAAGTCTTACCTGTCCAACCTAGAGGAACGTCAGGTTCCCTGAGAGTTCCCAGAAGAGGTTGTGGTGTCAAGTTTTCGTAGTCAAGAAGCCGGGAGTCGGAAGAAGTGTCAGGTTGAGAGTGTAGGTATGTATTGGTGACCTTTTTGGTATCGGAACTGATCTGCCTGGAATCAGCCGTTTCATTACAGAGACGAAAAGTTATACGATGGATCCAACCGGTATTGAAAAGAAGGTTCCTCATTCGCAGAAAATTAAAGTACCGACGTCAGTGGTAGACGTCACTAAAACCTCGGGGGGTTTTTTATTTTAGACTGTGACAAAGGTGACAAAGAGGTAGATAAAGGGTACTTCACTACCCTGGTCTACGGTACTAGAAGTAAAAGACTTACAACTCGAAATTCGGTTGAAAAAGTGAGAGGAGAAATGAAAGTAGTTCTCCGAAAAATCAAGGAGAAGTGAAAGACGGTATTCCCACCACAGTAGACGTATAGACTCCAATAACTAGAAAAGGGCCGTTAGAACTAAGATCGAACACGAAGAAGGTCAGGTCACAAAGAGTACTACATAAGACGTATAATCAGTTTATTCGTCCCACTGTTATATGTCGGAACTGCATGAGGAAAAGGATAAACCTTGGTCAGACAACAAGGTACACGTCAAGATTGACAACGAAGGACTGGACGTATGTCTAAAGAGTTTTCCGTCCAGTCCACCAGACCATAAGGGTAGAGAAAGTCTTAAAAGGAGTCAAATAACACTAGGTGTGTCAGTTTCCGAAACCGTATCAGTTATTTCGTCTTTATCTACAAAAAGACCTTGAGAGAACCAAAAAGGTACTAGATCGCCTACAACCGTTAAACTAGAGACCAAGGAGACGGAAAAGATTTTGGTCGAACTTGTAGTCCTTCAAGTGTCATGTGCATAACGACTTCGGATCGAACCTCTTAAAACTCGTAATGAAATGATCGCACACTCTACTCACGTTAACACACCATCAAACTCGTAAGAAACCGTAACGGAAAGAAACCTTAACCTTACTTTTGACTGGGAAAGGTCAGGACACCGGTGACGACTCAAAAGGTTTAAACGACCGTAAAACTCACATCGTGAAAGTGTCGTAGTAGAAAGTCCTAAACTTTATCGAGATGACCTTAAGGTAGTGGAGGTGATCAAAACAAGTATCACTACGAAAGATTCCGGGTGAACTGAAGTGTAAGGTTCTACAGACCAAGTTCTACCTAGTCCCGTGGGAGTTTAAGGATTGTAGTATAAAAGAAACAAAGTGTACGGTACTGAAATTTCTTTCTCGTGGTAGAGTTTGGACACTACTACCCAGTCAGAGGTAGACGGAAAGGTTGGTACCTTGAGTTTGAGTACTGTACCCAAACAGAATATTAGATAGGGAAGAGGGGTTTCGGGGATAACTTCAGACTAAGTTCTTACTGGTCTTTGTAGAGCCTGTGGTTCTTGTAGGGTCCTTCCCAAAACGACAAGGTTGACTTCCGGTTCTCGGGTCCCGTCGGTCGCTGTTGGAACAGATGGGAGAAGTCTCCAGTACCGGGGAGTAGAAA
>SJYO01037955.1:54240039-54452414 GCA_006410555.1 Capra ibex | reverse complement strand
CTGTGACGACGATGTCGAGCCTTCCTTTCGCGTGCACGTACGGGGGTGAGCTCTGCTCCTGACTGAGGGGACCCCTATGAGGTCTTCATGGGGTTCTAGGTACAGTCGTGACCTCTCCTTAGGAGTCCAAGGCCGTGACTGAGGTGTGTTCCAGAATCCGGGTTCGTAGCTGCCCTCTCCTTAGTGCTCTCCGGGGGCTCGTTGAGCGTACCCCTGACCGGAAAGGACTCCGGTGGTCTCGCCCAGGGACTCCAGGGGCAGTATTCAGGTCCCGAGGACGTCGTTGAGCTTTTAAAGGTCCTCCAAGAGGGGAGGTCCGCTCTACTCCGGGTAAAGGCGACTCCGCAGAGCTCCGATTAGTGTAGATTGTAGACCTTGAAGGTTTCCCAGGAAGTGTGGGAACGACGTTGAGTTCTTCAAGGGGCTGTATAGGCAGAGGTGAGCTCTTCTTCGTCCTCACAAGGCGGGTGTAGGTCTCCTCGGGGCAAAGGTGGAGGATCGAGCTCTTCTCCCTAGGAAAGGGACGCACCAGCCCTTTCTTAAGGGCCGCAAGGGCAGCGTAGAGTTCTCCTCCGCGAGAGGTGTCCTTTCCGCTCTGCTTGAGGTCCCAGCACGGTGTAAGGGTCTCAGGGGGTCTACAGGGTCAGGTAAGCTCCCTTTGGACAAAAGGGACGTGACGGAGCTGAAAGTTCGGCTCCTAGATGAGTGTGGTACCACCGTGTACCCTGTCGGGACACCCTTTCGGAGCACCCTTTCGGAGCTCCCTTTCGGTGTCTAGGGAACTAGGTCCCCTTCCATTTGCGTTGTGACGACGAAGTCGAGCCCTCCTTTCTCGTGCACGTACGGGGGTGAGCTCTGCTCCTGACTGAGGGGACCCCTCTGAGGTCTTCATGGGGTTCTAGGTACAGTCGTGACCTCTCCTTAGGAGTCCAAGGCCGTGGTCGAGGTGTGATCTAGAATCCGGGGCCGTAGCTGCCCTCTCCTTATGGCTCTCCGGGGGCTCGTTGAGCGTACCCCTGACCGGAAAGGACTCCGGTGGTGTCGCCCAGGGACTCCAGGGGGAGCATTCAGCTCTCGTGGACGGCGTTGAGCTCTCTTAGGTCCTCCAAGAGGGGAGGTCCGCTATACTCCGGGAAAAGGCGACTCAGCAGAGCTCCGATTAGTGTCGANTAGTGTGGATTGGAGACCTTGAAGGTTTCCCAGGAAGTGTGGGAACGACGTTGAGTTCTTCAAGGGGCTGTATGGGCAGTGGTGAGCTCTCCTTGTTGATCTCAGGGCGAGTGTAGGTCTCCTCGGGACAAAGGTGGAGTATCGAGCTCTCCTATCTAGGAAAGGGACCACCAGCCCTTTCTTAAGGGCCGCAAGGGTTGCGTACAGTTCTCCTCCGCGATAGGTGTCCTTTTCGTTCTCCTTGAGGTCCCAGCACGGTGGTAAGGGTCTCAGGGGNCGGAACTGCATGAGGAAAAGGATAAACCTTGGTCAGACAACAAGGTACACGTCAAGATTGACAACGAAGGACTGGACGTATGTCTAAAGAGTTTTCCGTCCAGTCCACCAGACCATAAGGGTAGAGAAAGTCTTAAAAGGAGTCAAATAACACTAGGTGTGTCAGTTTCCGAAACCGTATCAGTTATTTCGTCTTTATCTACAAAAAGACCTTGAGAGAACCAAAAAGGTACTAGATCGCCTACAACCGTTAAACTAGAGACCAAGGAGACGGAAAAGATTTTGGTCGAACTTGTAGTCCTTCAAGTGTCATGTGCATAACGACTTCGGATCGAACCTCTTAAAACTCGTAACGAAATGATCGCACACTCTACTCACGTTAACACACCATCAAACTCGTAAGAAACCGTAACGGAAAGAAACCTTAACCTTACTTTTGACTGGGAAAGGTCAGGACACCGGTGACGACTCAAAAGGTTTAAACGACCGTAAAACTCACATCGTGAAAGTGTCGTAGTAGAAAGTCCTAAACTTTATCGAGATGACCTTAAGGTAGTGGAGGTGATCAAAACAAGTATCACTACGAAAGATTCCGGGTGAACTGAAGTGTAAGGTTCTACAGACCAAGTTCTACCTAGTCCCGTGGGAGTTTAAGGATTGTAGTATAAAAGAGACAAAGTGTACGGTACTGAAATTTCTTTCTCGTGGTAGAGTTTGGACACTACTACCCAGTCAGAGGTAGACGGAAAGGTTGGTACCTTGAGTTTGAGTATTGTACCCAAACAGAATATTAGATAGGGAAGAGGGGTTTCGGGGATAACTTCAGACTAAGTTCTTACTGGTCTTTGTAGAGCCTGTGGTTCTTGTAGGGTCCTTCCCAAAACGACAAGGTTGACTTCCCGTTCTCGGGTCCCGTCGGTCGCTGTTGGAACAGATGGGAGAAGTCTCCAGTACCGGGGAGTAGAAAGCCCACTGTTTCGACTGTACCCTTGGTGTGGGGACTCACGTATCTAAGAGAGACGTGACTGTGCCTGAAGACTAAGGTCGAGTGGACGTCGAAGGGGACGACGGATTCCCAGTGACCAGAGTTAGGTCGACCGTCGCGACCTGGAACAAGGTAGACAACGGTGACCAGGGGTAAGGTCACTGTGACCACAGGTCCACGAGTTGGGAAGGACCGTAAATTCTCTGTCGTCAAAGTACCTCAGACTATATACCACAATAGTCGTACCTTTGTTTACCGACGGACGGACGGCGACCGAACAGACTTGGACCCTTCGGTGAGTGAGTAATCTCTATTATCGTATCAGTCTGTCATTAACTCCAGTCGCTCGGAGCGAGACAGTACGGACCTGTCTCCGAGACGGGACGTGAAAAAGTAAAAAAAACAAACCTGAAATCGGATCTTCTCCAGTGTCGTCATTGACTAGTCAAACTTTTTTACGGGTTATAAAACTAAAACACAAACTTCCAGACAAAACTTCCACCAGTAACCCTTGGTAATCGTGTGAGTCCCTCAAAATACTCTCGTCGGAATAGACAAACTCATCAAATTCGAAAAACAAATATTTTCCCATTTATTGTAATGTCCTTTTTACAAAAACTTTTCGTTACTAAAGAAAAGTCAAACAGTTGGTTCCTTCTGGTGATAACAAGACAAGACCTCTCCTTACGTACACTCGGTTCTCGTGACTATGTACGCTGGGGACTTCGGTCGCTCGTACCCCGAGTCCACGGTCCTGATAGTGGGTGGAGAGTGGACACCACGTGGACACTGTTAGTTCCTGTCGACAACAGAAAGCGAACCCCGGGTACCCACCTGTGGTGTTTCTCGGTCAAACCCTTAGATGTGTTAATTTTAAGGATGACCTATTTGATAAGAGTATGGTCACGGGGTGGACCTCTAATACAAAACAAATAAGACACCAATCTAGACCTGTAACCTTACTATTTTTACAGGTCGATCTCAATATATAGGGACTACTAGTACGGTCCACCCCTAACCCAGAGTCCTTTGTAACAAGATTTTCTAAGAAAAAGAGAAGACTCAGAACCAGACTTCTGACTAAATTTTTTTATTATTACTATTTCGTTGAGACAAGTGTATATGATAGGTCCGAAGGTTAGTCGATAGTTATTAGTGTTTCAACAGATCCGAACTACCCTACAATTTATATCTCAGGATTGTGTGAAAAAGAAGGATATTGAAATACATGTCTGGGTTCTTACTCACTGAAGTAGTCCTTGGAACTCCGGTCTATTCCCGACTGTGGATTTCAGTCGGAGGTGGTTAGTTACAAAAAGTTGAACACTTGACTTCCCCAATTTGACACAATAGTTCTTCAAGGGAGAGTTGGACGTAAAGATGGTTGTCGAATTGACACAGTGTCCGTAATCTCTACAAATGTTTGTCCACAGAAAAGGTGAAAGAAAACGTGTACAGTTCGGACTTGAAGTGAAGAGACAAGTTTTCACTCGACCGTAAACTCAACAGAACCGGTAACTTCTGACTTACCTTCACTTTATATACTGACGTCTCTTTTTGAAATTGTTGATTCCGTACTAAATAGTACGAGGGTAAGTACTCCCGACCTCTTCCGTTACCGTGGGATGAGGTCATGAGAACGGACCTTTTAGGGTACCTGTCTTATCGGACCATCCGACGTCAGGTACTCCAGTGATTCTCAGTCTGTGTTGACTCACTGAAGTGAAAGTGAAAAGTGAAAGTACGTAACCTCTTCCTTTACCGTTGGGTGAGGTCATAAGAACGGACTTCTTAGGGTCCTTGCTCCTTCGGACCACCCGACCGTAGATACCCCAGTGTGTCTCAACCTGTGTTGACTTCGCTGAATCGTCCTCGTCGTCGCCGTCGTCGTAAGTTCTATCGTTGAACTCGACTCTCCTTCGAAACAATCACACTGATACCTTATTATTAGGACCCCGTTTTGTAGAAAAGGTCAGGTGTGACATTTTTGGTCTCTGTTTGGAATTGATAAATCTGGTGACTCTACAATCTCTATAAACAATGACGTCGTGTAAATAAAAAAAGATTGACTATGTTATATAGAGTTGAAGACTTTCGAAGTACTCCTGAAAAGTTTAAGAGTGACGGGGTGACTCTTACTGAATCAGTTTACACGTTACTAGTACAACTAGGACTACCTCATTGGAGAGATTGAATGTTTTTTTCTCTGGTAAAAATTACGTACCATTAATCCACACACGACAGAGAAGTCAGTGCAGACTGAGACACTGGCATACCTGACATCGGACGATCCGAGAAGATAGACACCCTAATAGGTCCGTTCTTATGACCTTACCCAACGACACGGGAGGAGGTCTCTAAAAGGTCTGGGTCCCTAGTTTGGGTTCACAGAATACAGAGGACGTGACCGTCCTCCCAAGAAATGGTGATCGTGACGGACCCTTCGGGATATTTTGTACAAATAATGAAGTAAACAGTTAACGAACCTAACCCGGTCACATTGAACCTATCTAATCACACTAGGTCACTAAAGACTAAGACTTCGACTTTTCAATTCTTAAAACTGACATTCACTGTCGGTGGTCATTTCGTCGTCCTCGAAAAAAAAAAAAAAACGTTAAATTATGAACTACTAAACCTGTAGTTTACGCTGTCTTAAACATTCTCTCCGAAGTCTCCTTCATTTAAAGGGAAAAACTCTAAATTAGACTAACACAAATTGTAAAGTATGGACTCTATAATAATCGAATGTGAACACCGTTACTTGACCTATCTACCGTAAGTGGACTCTAGTATACGTGTTTTAATGTACTTTTTAACTTTATAGTTCCAAGTACATCGTGTCGACAAACGATTACTTCTGTATAATGATTACCTCTTCAAACAAAAGATTTTCCTTGAAGGTGGATTCCGACGCTTTTATGTTTTCTCTACTCATTTGATTCTACCTCTGTCTTTCTTAATAAGGATTAATTTATAGTCACTAAATAAACGGTTTAGAGTCTATAACGTTACTTATTTAGTGACCAACACTTCCACCTTACGTCCGAGAGGAGGACTGACAATGACACTACTTGATTAAACTCAAACTTCAGAGGTTACATGAAACGGGACACAAGGACAGTGATATTTTACGTAAAGGAACATAGAAACAAGAAGTGGGTGCGTAAGGTTGTATTCCGTCACTTTATCTTTTGTCGAGAACTTAAAATCTTATTGTTGTCGTCGTCGTGTTTAGACATACCGTTTTGACAAGAGGAAGAACACGACTTCTACGACTTTACGACAATGGCCGGTCTCAGTTTCGTCCGGGTATTGAACGGACTGTCAACCTTCTCGCAGAGAGAAAAAGTTCTACGAGTCGTCGCACACGAACGAAACACCTTTATGTACCATATCGACTTCTTTTTCAGTAGGTACAACCTATAAGGGTTTCGAAAGTCCTTACTTAAGTTGTATTTTATTGTCTACCGTTCGTGACTCCGATAATTCAAACTCCGTTATCACACGTTATGTCTCCCCGACCACCTCGGTTGCTCCCCTATGACCGGTCTGTACCTTCCGACTTCACGGTTCCAATCAAGAGTGGGGTACCTGTCGACTACCACCCCAGAGTGGGGACACCACCTACTGGACTACTGGGGTAGGTGACTCGCCAATAAGTTTGCCCTTACACAACCTTGTAAGACTACTTCCGGATACAATCTCCAAAGAACGTCTGGAGTTTACTGTCGAATACACAACAAAACGTGCGTCTCTAGAGGGCAGGTCTCTGACATCGTCGTCTTACATTGCTCAAAACCTGTGACTACAGGTGGTCAAGTAGTACCCACAAATAACACACGTAGTCACGATCTTGACTCCTATATTTTTACTTGTTCCGGCTGTGGGACCGAAAGTTCCATCGTTTAGACCCACCGGGAACTCCAAATATAAGAACAAAGAAACCCCCGGACCCATTTCTCATTTCTTAGACGGACATTACATCCTCTGAACCCAAGGTAGGGACCCAACCCTTCTAGGGGAACCTCTTCCCTTACCGATGGGTGAGGCATAAGAACAGACCTCTTAGGGTACCTGTTTCTTCCACCGTCCGATGTCAGGAACCTCAGCGTTTCTCAGCCTGTACTGACTCGCTGATGGGCAGAGTGAAAGTGTAGAAACCCCCAAGTCGTCTATCCTTTGAATGGTTCAGTCCCAATTAAATTGTCTGTTCATCCGACTATGGTCGGTGACGAGCGGGAAGGATCTTTTCTTCAAGAGTTGCTCCCTGACAGGTAACCACTGGCAGTGTGTCCACAAGGAAAGAGGGTCTACGATCTCCGCCTAGTCGTCTTCTGTCCCTGTGAGCTGTGACCGTCCGACCAGTGGCCGACCCCGTCCGTTCCATACTTTACCACTCTTGAGTCCCCAGGTACACGAGAAGACGAAGAGTCGAGCATTCAAAAGGATCCTTTCGGGTGAAAGATGGACGTGGTTCTTGATCACCCTGACTTGGGTACAGGGTATCTCAATGGTCTTCGACTATTGATCATCTTTAAGAATTTGGACAGAATTGTTGTTTTCACCCTTGTCGAACAATTTTTAGGAAACGAGTATATGATGGAAGTAACTAATTCGAAGAAAAAAAGAAAAAAAGAGAAATTATTGTATGGAAGGGTCAAAGTACGTCTGGTCAACAAAATGTCCTTAACCTCAGTCGAGGACGGGGCACAGTCTGCCGATCCAGACCAACCCTGGTGACTGGGATTTTACTCCGGATACGTCCATACACTGCTTACCGAAGAACTGTAGTCTCCTGAGACTTTGAGATGGGAGTCCAGTGTGATACGTAAAGGTAAAACTTGTGCGTGTACGTACATTGACTGTACGTGGACATGTTTCGAGACCGATGGAGGGGAAAAGGGGTGGAGGTTATTGGAAAGGGGTTTGACTTCTAGTTGTACGAATGGGGTAATTGTAGGGTCGGGGGAGTGGAGACCCCTCCGTCTAGACTCTGAACCGGGAGGGCACAGGAGTGCACCAACGTGACATTTATTTGAGAAAGAATCGACACTTGGAGACACAAGAGACAGAACGACGTGTAGTCCGTTTCTCTGAACCAAGTAATCGTCTTAGACTTTCGTTGGGGAACCGTGTCAAGTCCTCCTCTTGTTTGTTCAGTCGGTGGTTGATGCTACGACGATTTGACTA
This sequence comes from Capra ibex, assembly GCA_006410555.1. NCBI lineage: Eukaryota > Metazoa > Chordata > Mammalia > Artiodactyla > Bovidae > Capra > Capra ibex. The sequence goes on along the minus strand of SJYO01037955.1, from coordinate 54,444,790 downwards.
TATTACAGTAGGAACACTACGTCTCCTTTCTCGCAACTAAGGGAGACTCAGATGACCTTCCAAAGTGTCTCCTACTTCTGAAATCCAACCCGGGATTTCTGACTCATCCTGAACCTATCTCCGTCCCTCTTCTGGATCCCCACGTCCGTCCTCAAGTTCCACTTCTAAGGACTTACCGCTCTTCGAGACATCCTGACCCTACAGACACGTGAGTCACTTAACGTAGACAGGTCTCTCGTCAGACGTCACTCCAAGACCCAGTCAGAGTCGGACGCTGTCACTGCGAAAGATGATCCTCACTGACCCGTGAGTGGACCCGTGTATGATGGACGCCGCCAGGGGTGTCCATAAAGGGGCAGTCTCGGCTACAGCACCGACGTGGTCGGGAACACGTAGAACGATAATGACATTCAACGAAGAGTCGTTGTTCGTGGTTCTTTCGAAGTTTATCGTTTGAATGATGAGTGTTCACGACGTCCCATGTGTCATGTGGGCGTCAGTGTGTCACTTCACCTCTACCCCTCTGGAGTCGAAGACGACATTAAAATAACCTCAGTTCCCACCCCACTGATCCTAAAATGTCCAAGTGAGAAGTAACGACCTAAAATTTAGATGCTCATTTTTAATTTCGTGTCTCTTTCATTTATTTCGTTCGTTCGTCCAGTGTGTCCCGAAGGATTTTCCCCTTATAGTATCCACCTTGTAGTATCAACTGAGGGAAAAATCAACTTGTCGTCCCTTTAGTCAACACTTATAAGTAACCTTCCTGACTACGACTTCGACTTTGTAACCGGTCGACTACGTTTCTTGACTGAGTAAACTTTTCTAGGACTACGACCTTTTCTAACTTCCGTCCTCCTCTTCCCCTGCCGTCTCCTACTCTACCAACCTACCGTAGCTACTGAGTTACCTGTACTCAAATTCATTTGAGACCCTCAACCTCTACCTGTCCCTCCGGACCGTAACATCGGGTACCCCATTGTCTCAGCCTGTACTGACTCACTGACTTGACTTGACTCTGTTGTATAAAAAAGTTGTACTCACGGAACTTCACCTACGGAGTCGTTAGGTGGAGGGGAAGTTTCGTAACGAAGAAGATTATCATCTCAGAATTCGAGGATCATATCATGTACATATTTAAAATAATTTATAAGTAAATAAAATTTTCGAAAAATAAGTAACAAAGAGTTTTAGACCCCGACCATAAACTACCATTAACTGACCACGGTGAGGGGGAGAAAACTGTACACCTAAATACGAAAGAAGACTTTCAAGACCTCAAACGTAACTTATCCCGGTTTCAATATTCATAGATTCCTCTTTTCTAGTCAGAAAAAATTTCAAAATTTCTTTTATGGGCACAAGTTTACGGTTGATATATTATTATTACACTTGTAAGACATTTCTTGACAGTAAAAGATCCCTCCGAAAGACTATAGTGAAATCGTCTTATTCACAACTCCTGTCACCTCCCCCCACTGACCTTTCCAGTAGGTTGACGAAGAAATATAAAAAGAGTTTTTGCACACTACGGTAACTAGTTTCCATTTTTAAAATAAAGTTGACTTTATACAGAAACTTAATAACTCGTTTCTAAAATTTCTAAACTCCAATCTACTTTTAATATTTGAAGTATTACGTTGAGTTATACTTTACGAAATCGAAAAGTGTTACCTTGTATTTACCCATTTTTCCCGTCAAAATTGTGACTTAATTTACGTCTCAATTATGAAAACAGTCAGAATAATAAGGTTAACGGAAAAAAAGAATTGTACGTCAAGTTAAATTGGAAGAGTTCATTGGAAAGGACCGTCGTACTTCTCTTGATCCCCTCGTACCGTGTTACTTATGGTACTCAATGATCTCCCCTCTACTGGCAGATCTTTGTATAGGTCGATTTCAAAGGAGGATTTCCGTTTTACTTCCAAACGAATTAGTTTGTTTTTATCACTGTTGAAAAAAGAAACGTTTGTCTGGAACAGATATTTGAGACAATTTCGTTACAGAAGTCCAACTTCTTATCATTATGAGGTACCTTTGTGCATAGATGCATTCATTACTTCTCGTGACCTTTACTATTATGCAGCCGTTTATTCTCTAAAAATTTATAAATAAAATTTCTCAAACACAAGGACTTGAGTCTAAACCGACGAGTGGAGAACTTTCGGTCATGAACTCTCTTCTCACAACCATCCTTACCTTTATAACGGAATAAGTCCTCCGACCGTTGGACCCCTCTTCCACCTGAGCACACATTCTTGGTTGAGGGTTTCTAAGATGACTTGGTACTCTCAAAAGTTTCCCCCTTTAATTAACGTCAAGTAGCAAAGTCCTCCGCAGTCTCAGAAACAATAGAAGGTCACAAACGTCTCAAAGAATACTAACCACCACTTCAATATCCTTCAACGAGGTCCTGAGGACACGAGTCGGACTTTTTCATGGACGAACGGTTGTGTCCAATCTGTACTCTCTACGTCCAAGTTAGGTACCTAAGTCTTCTAGGGGACCTCCTCCCGTGCCGTTGGGTGAGATCACAAGAATGGACCCCTTAGGGTATCTGTCTCCTCGGACCGTCCACGAGATAGCACAGACTGTGAGGAACGGTAGGGTACCTGACATCGGGTGGTCAGAGGAAACGGGTACCCCTAAGAGGTCCGTTCTTATGACCTCACCCAACGTTAGGGACGAGGTCCCCTAGAAAGGTTGGGTCCCTAGCTTGGGTTCAGAGGACGTAACGTTCTTCTAAGAAATGGTAGACTCTGTCACCCCCGGTGGTCCCTTCGGGAATCAACGTCCTTTTTTTTTTTTTGTGGAGATTCTATCACAATACATATAAGGAACTCCTCCTTGGTCCTGAGACGTAATAACCAAATGGTAACGAAGACGAAACAAAGACGTAAAGGATTGAAAAGAGTAGTCGTTGACAAACTTAGACGGGAAACTATCACTCCCTTCAAAATCCTCCGTTTCGAAAAAAGGATCTTTGTTCTTTACTCTTCTAATTTTCCTAAACATGGAACTTCCGAGGGCATCCCAGGAAAGATCAAAGTTATCAGTTAAGACTTTTTAAAATTCCTTGGTTAAGACTCTATTTTAAAAAATAAAGTCCTCTTGAAACGTCAGAATTTTTAATAACTCCTGGTGTCTCTTATAACATTATAGATGGTTATGAAACAGTACATTCTTTGATTTTATTCTTGTATAGAAGTAATTATTTATAAAATTTATAAACGAATATTTGAACGAAATTTCATCATTATTATTTGGTACGTTTTATATACAAATATATATTGACTTTGTGAAACAACATATGGACTTTGATTGTGTCGTAACCGTTAGTTTATACAAGATGATATTTTATTTTAAAAAAATTAATTTTTTTATTTCTAACTTCCGTCCTTTTCTCCTACTGTCTCCTTCTCTACCAACCTACCGTAGTGGTTAAGTTACCTGTGCTCAGACTCGTTCGAGGTCCTCTACCACTTCCTGTCCCACACGAAGTCAGGTACCCCAGCGTTTCTTAGTCTGTCCTTTCTCACTGACTTGTTGTTACTTATTTTTTTTTTATTTTATTGATGCAGAAGGTTTTCTCTTTTATTACTTGCCCTTTTGTAATAAAAAAATAAAAAGTTTAGAGAAAATATGAATTTATTTCTGTCGATTTCATATTATAGACGAAAAAGTAAGCAACATTAAATTGTGTATTATGTCGTTTACCTTTTAAGAAAAAAGACTGTCTCATTTTTAAATCTTACGTTTGTGACAAAGTAGTAGTACTTTTACTAAAATTTGAGTACCCACTAGACTTTCCTAGAATACCTGGTGTCCTCTGGAATCCGACAAGAAGCTTTTGGTGAACAAATTTGCTTTTTATTGTTGTTATACAAGACTTCAATTATTGAATACATCTCCATTTTACACATTTTGGCGACCGTAAATCTGACCTTACTTCCTTTACTTGCGTTCCTGACGCGTCGAGAGTGTGAGATGAACTTTACCGTATTAAATCTTCATCAGGCACTGTTATATACATTCAACATTTAGAATCTCGTTAACAATTTTTATTCATTTACTTGGTCTAAGTCATTTATGAGGTTTTAACTTCTGTTTTCAGTTCATAATTTTTAGTGAGAGTTTTTGTTAGTCCTTTTCGTTTTTTTTTTTTTTTTCTTTCTTTCTTTGTAATTATACGTTATACAGTTCAAATTTTTAATACTCTCAACGTTCAATACAAAATAAACCCCGTTTTACTTCTGACATCGGAACCTCTATCACGGAGTCTATTGCGACTCTTTGACGAGGTTTCTCCGTTCCCCCTTTCAAGTCATATATACACTAAAGTCACTTCCCTCTTTTATACGTTCGTTCGTGTATTAAAAGGTCTTGCAAAGATGATCAGAGCACTTGGAACCGATCAGTTTTGCTTGTCAACAGTGGTATTTCCTAAAATCACGAAAAGATCTAAACCCCTTGATATTCTTAGTCCCGAGGATTTTAGTCGAGGACTTTTCTAGATTGATAGACTTTTGGATCGGACAGTTTATAAGCGGCTCGTGTCTCACGGAGTAAAGACGAGAGGTGGGACTTGACGAAAGTCCCCGAAAAATTCCAGTCGTCGACGTCGTCGTATACTAAATTAGGAACATCTCCATCCACCGTTCACGGTTAATAATCAACTGTCTATGTTTATCCTTCATGTAATCATGTGTGTTTGGATCGTTATAGTCTTCCATGTAATTTTTATTTTTCAACTGTTAGTTACTGTGGAAGTTAATAAATTTAAAGTGGAATTCTTCTGTCTTTTTCTTGTTTAACTTAGTTTTATTCATACTTCTTTTCACTTTCACTCTTAGCGAGTTATACAGGCTGAGAAACACTGGGGTACCTGATATGTCAGGTACCTTAAGAGGTCCGGTCTTATGACCTCACCCATCGACAAGGGAAGAGGTCCCCTAGAAGGGTTGGGCCCCTAGTTTGGGTCCAGAGGGTTTAACGTCCACCTAAGAAATGTTGAACTCGACGGTCCCTCCGGGTTCTTATGACCGTACCATCGGATAGGGAAGAGGTCACCTAGAAGGACTGGGTCCTTAGCTTTACCATATACGACGTCACGTCCATCTAAGAAATGGTCGACTCTATAGTCCCTTTGTGTTTTGTGACTTCGTTTTTTTATCTCACCTTTGTACTTTTTCTTTTGTCTTGTTCATCTGTTTTTCCCATCTTGTCTTCGATCTAAAATCTTAGATCAATTTAGTTATTTTAAATATTTTACAATTGAGAAAAATTTTTACTTTTTTTTCTTTTCGTTTTGGTTTATAAATCAAGTCAAGTCAGTGAGTCAACACAGGTTGAGAATCACTGGGGTACTTGACGTAGGATGGTCTGAGGAGACGGGTACCCTAAAAGGTCCGGTCTCATGACCTCACCCAACGGTAAAAGAAGAGACATCTGAACCTAATGTCACTATAACTTACAAAACGGAACCTTTGCTTGTCTCTAGTAAGACAACAAAAACTCTAACGTTGGTTCATGACGTACAACCTGAGAAACAACTGATACTACCGATGAGGTAAAGAGGATTCCCTAAGAACGGGTGTCATCATCTATATGACCAGTAGACTCAATTTAAGGGGTAAGGTCAAATAAAATCAAACGACTAAGGATTTTACAGTTACAAGTGATACACCAGAGGACAAACTGGTGAAGGTTAAACGGAACTAAATACCTGGAGTGTCAGGTCCAAGGATACGTTATAACCAGAAATGTCGTGACCTGAAATGAAGGTAATTTCAAATAAAGTGTTGTTTGACACCTTTTAAGGATTTGTCTACCCTTATGGTCTGGTGGACTAGACGGAGGACTCTTTAGACATGTGTCCAGTTCTTTGTTGTCACTCTTGACCTGTACCTTGTTACCTGACCAATATTTAGTCCTTTCCTCATGTAGTTCCGACATATAACAATACGACTAATAAATTGAATATACGTCTCATACAGTATACTTGTTCGACCTTAGTTCTAACGGCCCTCTTTATAGTTATTGGAGTCTATACGTCTATTGTGATGGGAATACCGTCTTTCGTTTCTTATTGATCTCTCGGAGAACTACTTTCACTTTCTCCTTTCACTTTTTCAACCGAATTTTGAGTTGTAAGTCTTTTGATTCTAGTACCGTTGGTCAGGGTATTGAAGTACCGTTTATCTACCCCTTTGTTACCTTTGTCACTCTCTGAAACAAAACCCCCGAGGTTTTAGTGACGTTTACCACTGATGTCGGTAATTTAATTTGGATCTGTCGAATAATTTTTCGTCTCTGTAATGAAACGACTGTTTCAAGACAGATCAGTTTCGATACCGAGAAGGTCGTCAGTACACACCTACACTCTCAACTTGATATTTATTTCGACTCGTGACTTCTTAACTACGAAAACTTGACACCACAACCTCTTCTAAGAACTCTCAGGGAACCTGTCGTTCCTCTAGTTTGGTCAGGTAGGATTCCCTTTAGTCAGGACTTATAAGTAACCTTCCTGACTTCGACTTCGACGTTATGAAACCGGCGGACTACACTTTTTGACTAAGTAACCTTTTCTAGGACTACGACCCTTTCTAACTTCCACCCTCCTCCTCCCCTACTGTCTTCTACTCTACCGACCTACCATAGTGACTGAGTTACCTGTACTTAAACTCATTCTAGACCCTCAACCACTAACTGTCCCTCCGGACCGCGTGACGTCAGGTACCCCAACGTTTCTCAGTCTGTTCTGACTCACTGACTTGACTTGAGTTAACACCATCCAACTACTCTCTTTTATGTTTTAATTTACACCTTGACAGGACATCCTTACAAAGAAGAAAGTCTATTCAGATTTTGTGTAACTCTAGTCCTTTCCGTCCCGAACAAAATAGTGTGTCGAGTCACAAGTGTGCTCTGTCCCTCCCCTCCGTCCGAGTTCTCTCTTCTCTATACATGTATTTCAATACTGACTGAGTACAACAGGATACGGTCTTTGGTTGTGTCGTAACATTTCGTTAAAAAAGAGGTTAATTTATTAAATTTTTTCTTTATGCGTTTCATCGTTGTTTAAATTCCTTCTGACTTTAGACTTGGGGGACTCCGAGATAGGTGTGTCCACCCAAATAAACAAGGGGAATGTTCCGTTCTATTATTTCCTGAAGACTGATTAATCTGTTTATACTTATAATGACGTCTACCTTACTGACTGAATCCCTGTCTAACGAATTGACCGGATCATATCTCACACCCGACACATTTGGTTTCCAAGACGTTCCTCTGTCGTATTTTATAAGGTACGTTCGTTAATTGTTGGTAAAGTTCATTCTGTTCGTTTTATAAGTCTCCTTCTTATCTACTTGGACTTTAGGGTCCCTGAATCGTTCTTTTAACTAGAGAACGAGGACATTTCATGTTACCTACACAAGTCGAAACGCGTCCGTAAGGTCTCAGGTACGGTTGTCTTCGAGTCGGTACACTCTGGGTACCCAGGGGTCTGGTGGACGTAACCTACTGGAGGGTCGACTACTCCCCTCTCTCCCTAACCTACCAGAAAGACCTTCAAACATTCCCAGTCTCGACCTTCTTGTATTTAATGTAGCAGGGTGTAGGTTAAATGATCTTCAGTCACTGGGGTAAGTCTATTTTTCCCCAGTCGTTTTTATCGATGTAATACCTTCTCTATGTACTCAGGAACCACTGGTCGCTCGATAGAGATGGTGTCTGTAATTCATAACAAACTTTATTCAAAGTTCTGATAATTACGGTATTCCATGAGATGGTCTCTTACGAACGAAACTTGGAGTTTTATAGGTTATACTAATCTCCTTTACTGAGTTTTCATTAGATTATCTTTCTGAATGGAAATCGTATTTTATTAAAGGTGAAAATCCGTTTTCAATATTCGTTTTATCACGCGAAATTATTCACATGAACCGGGGAGTCAGCGCAGGCTGAGACACACTGGGGCATCTGACATCGGGCGGTTCGAGTGGACAGGTACCCTAAGAGGTCCGTTCTTATGACGTCATCCCACGGGAAAGAGTAAGGTCTCCTAGAAGGGACACAGAGTCCCCTATAATGCAGAGGATGTAACCGACCGTCCAAGAAATGGTGATCACGGTGGACCCTTCAGGTTTTAAATTATCCACTACTTATGAATACAACTCTTTTCCCTTATCTCCGATTATGAAGGATTAATCTCTCTCAAGAATTTCAAGAATAATCCCATACACTTGTCTTTAAAATCTTATATACGTTGTTAATAAAAAAATTATCGACAAAACAACCTTACGTTATATGTTTTTAACGAGTTCACAAGGGTAGTTACTTAAAAGTGTCTTACTTGTAGGATCCTTTGGTTGTGGGTCTACCTCTATTTACACTGGTCGTTGGGGGTTGGGAAAAGACGGGATGTACCTAATCTTCTGTTCTATGTCAATTGACGAGAGCACCGAAGTAGTGAAGTGTGCCCAAGGTGGGTTAAAAAATAAAAATTCCAAACCTCACCAAATAATACATCATTAGCCATCTGTTTTGTTCTTATAAAAGTGATTCATTTAAACGTTGTGATATAGTTATAATAATATTAAGGTTTAGTTTATTAAGTGGTGTCAATCCGTGACCTTGGTGGTATTGGGGTCTCATTAGTCAGGGTGGTGCCAGCACCGAAGAAGGAGGATTCGTAGAGAGTAGAGGTGGGGTAGAATAAATAGTCGTCGTAACGGATCAAACTTAGAGAGAGTAGGGAGTGGACTTGGAGGGACAATAATGACAAAAGACTGATGAGAGAAATATTTAGTCTCCAGAGGTCTCATTGTCTTGTTTGTCCTTTGTATCTATACATTCTCCTCTAAAAAATACTCTTAACCAAATACACTAACGCCTCCTACTCTGTACGGTTTTATACGGTATCTGTTGGACTTCTTGTTTCTTTCGGTCCCCACATTAAGTCAGACTCCGGTTTCCAAACTCTTCACACCCACACTCAAACACTCACACACACACACACACACACACACACACACACACTTTGGTTCTCAAGACGACTAAGGTTCCCGTCCCGTTTTAACTGGAGGATCGAGTTCTCTCCCTTCTAATTAGAAAGGAGGTGGTGAAAACAAAAGATAAATCGATCCAGGAATGACCAGTGGATGAAGTTACGACAATAGACAGACGAACCGACGTAGATCAGAATCGACGTGTGTGGCCTAGAAGGGACACAGTGCGTCCTAGAAAGACGACGTCGTGTACCTGACGGGTGGACGTCACGGACCCGAGTCATCACCAGGCGTCCGAATCAGCGGGGTACCATACCTAGGTACCCTAGAATCGAGGAACTGGTCCCTAGATTGGGTGTAGGGGACGTAACGTTCCGTCTAAGCAATGGCGACCTGGCGGTCTCCTTCAGGGAGGAGGTGTAAAAACAAGACAAACTCAGAAAGTTCCCTAATCTACTCTGGGTGGGTGTAACTGCTCTCGACTAGAGGAAATAAGTCAGATAATTAGGTAGAGAAGGAGAAGAGAGGGTCGAGAGACTCGTAGGGATTCGTGACAGTTGAATTGTGCCAGTCTTATAGGAAGAATGTTATTTTTAGTATTTTTTGAAGTTTCAGGGAGTTACAGGAATGAAAAAGATTTTCAGTTTATAGTTTCCGTAAAATCCTAGATACTAATGGGAGGTTCGAGGAGTCTGTGAAAGAGGTCGGTGAGGTGATACTTACGTGGCGTACGGACTGCTGGCCAGGGTAGGGCACTGGTGGTAACGATGTCCCGAAGGAGACTGTACAGTCTTATCTGTACCGGACCTCCGAACGGAATAAGGTACAGGAGACAGACCGTGGGGGTCGTGAGAAAATACTTAAGGACCCCTTAGACAGATGAGTCTAGACAGATAATGGTACTAGAGGGAACGAATCTCCCCTTTGTTCCAATAATTTTAGTGGATAAAGGATGTAGTTTTCGTTAAAAGAGAACTAGAGAGAGGTATGATGAAAGGAACCGGACAGATGAAAAGATTCGTAAAGACTAGGACCTGAGGGCAGACCGAAGTGGAGGAAAACGTAATTATGGGTTCGGTAAATTCGGTGAGAAAGTTTCCACTCCGAAGTAGTAGGAAGTACTTGTTGAGTAAAGTTCGGTGGACCGAAAGTGCAGAGGAGGTACAAGTCGATAAAGGAAACTAGAGGTTCTTTTCTTTTCACTTCAGTGAGTCAACACAGGCTGATAACCACTGGGGTGTCAGACGGTCCGAGGAGGTAGGTACCTTAAAAGGTCCGTTCTCATGACCTCACCCGACGGTAAAGGAAGAGGTCCCATAGAAGGACTGGGTCCCTAACTTGGACACAGAGGACGTAACATCTGTCTGTGCAATGGTAGACTCGGTGGACCCTTCAGGATTGTATTCAATTTTTTTATAATAAAGTCATGAGTACTAAGGGGTAACGGAAGTCAGTACTGTAGTTTTGGTAATTAAGGCAGTACTGGAGGGAAGGGAGGAGTAACAACCTCGGGAGAGACCTAAACAAACCCTGAGAACGACTTCGAAGTGACGACACCGACCGGGGAGTGAGTTTCCGAGAGAGGGTTCGAGACGGGGACTGAGAGGCCCAAGGACCAAATTGGGAAAGGACCTATAGGAGTACGTCGAAGTCCACCACAAATATCGTTGACCACTATTCCTGCCTGTTAACCATGGGGTAAAGTAGAGGACTGAGACTAAAAGGAGGTCGTGGATTTCGAATATTAAAGGGTTTCTGTCGGTGAGAGGAATGGACGTTTATAGGAAGAAAGGAATGGTGAGTCGAAAAGTTCAACATTGTGACTTCAGAAGTTAGAAAGAAGGGGGGTAGAACGGGGGGATAGGGAGATGGAGGTTTCGGAGAGACCACAGAAAGGTAGAAGTGAGGAGGGGTCCACTCAAAGATTGGAGTAGTGGAGAAGGTCCGGTGACTCAAACGAAGGGTAGGTAGAGGTTTGTCGACGGTCTATAAATAGAGGTTTCACTTTGTCCTCTGTAACGGTAAGACTGATTTTACGAATTCACCGAAAAATAATTTACGTCTTATACTTTACCCCTTAACATTTTAATAAAACCTCGAAGGTTGTTTCGTTATAATGGTCATTGACTTGGGGCCGAAAGAAAGTATCCGAAAGAAAGAGACAAGAGGGGTACACAGGAGAGGAAGAACGGGAGTGTTATAGAATGGAAGTAGACTCGTGCAGATGTATATGGGAAGACAGGTTCTTTGGAAATTCATTATAGAAGACTACAAGGAAAATTAGAAATCGATAAAATCTCTGGGTTGGGTTCATAGAGAACACTTCAGAAAAATAGGCAGTAAAGAGGTATATAGGTAAAATAGGTATATAAAGAAACATATTTACATCGTGAAATAATTGTAAGGATGATATCTAAAAGAATTTTGAAAATTACAACGAATCAAAGATTCAGTACAGGTTGAAGAAACGTTGGGGTACCTGACATCGGGTGGTCCGAGAACAACGGTACCCTAAAGGGTCCGTTTTTATGACCTCACCCATCGGTAAAGGAAGAGGTTTCCTGGAAGGACTGGGTTTCTAACTTAGGCTCAGAGGACGTAACCGTCCGTCTAAGAAATAGTCACTCGGTGGTCCCTTTGGGAAAGAAGAGTATTCACTTAATTTTTATGTATAGATAAAAAACAAGATCTTATACTAGAGAAGTTTTACTTCCTTTGGCACTATAAGTAGTAACGTAAAGGTTCTGGATCGTTTTACGGATCTTATACTATTTAATAACCTTTACAAGCAAAAAACAGGGATAACTTTGACTCGTCCTGGGATACCCCGACGACCAGTCTCTTCGTAAAGACCCAGGGGGTAAGAACGAACATCCCTTGTCTTACATCGGAGGTACTGGAAGCAATTCAAGGTTTCCCATCTACACTCGTCGACAATTAGTTTCTTCCCTCTCCTATGTCTCTGTTCCCTCCTCCTCAGTTCTTCGTTATCAAGACAGAGTTCCCTTGTGTATCGTCATAGAGACCCGAGAAATGTCTTGGTTTGGGGGTTGTTTACCTCAATTTTAAGAAGTAAGGTCCCTTTTGTTCGACTCCGGTCTAATTTCCTTGACCTCTTCGAGTATTGTTCTTTTGGACTCTAGTCTAATTTTCTTACGTCCGGAACGTGAGTAGGATATATAAGTCGTTTGAACTGGAACTTGACAACGATATTTTGGACCGTTTCGTTGTTTCGAAAAGAAAAGATGAAGTGGGTTTTGAGAAAGAGGTTCTAGACTAAGTCGTGGTCACGTGTCTCCAGTTCAAAAACTGTAGTAATAGCCCGTGAATGTAAGATAAGGTATAATGTGAAGGTACAACCTCAGACTCTATGATGATTTCGTTTCGGTCCTTATAAACATACTACAGTAATAATTGAACCTCTTTTACAAGAAATAAACGTAATAATAAAAAAAGTTCTGGAAGAAAAAAAAGTGTCTTCGAAAATTTCCAATACAAGTCGTGTCGTACGGATTCATGACACTTGAAACTCGATTACCTGAGACTTACTATAAACTCTTGTATTTCACGAAAGACAGGATCTTGTTGTACTAACTGTATAATTATCGTATGTGTGTTGTGAACTTCAACTCCTGAACTTTTTTCAGTCAACACAATTTATGAGTCAATGGAATTGAATATCTGTTTGTCACTGTAACCATTATCCCTAGGATTTATGTTAAAGTACATCAAATTTAGGAATCTATAACAGAAATGGTTCTACACCCCTTGTGTATTGTTTATGTAACCATCCCTTCTAATTTATCGTTATTTTTCCTTGTTTTTGCGTCTACCGATCGATATAGTCTGATTACTCTTTTGGTCGACCTATCATAAAGGTACTGAACTTTTAGACCTCCATTACATTCCATATATTCTCATTAGTTATCAATGTACGTAGAGTCCGGTAGATGTTAAGTCCAACCCCTTGTGTACATATGGACACCGTCTAAGTACAACTACATACCGTTTTGGTTATGTTATAACATTTCATTAATTGGAAGTTAATTTCATTTATTTAAATATAAAATTTTTTATCTTTGAAAATTGGCATCCTCTTAAGTCTACGTCAATGATATGGACGGTGTTCGTCTCGTTCCTGTGATTTTACCCCAGTGTTCTACATTAGGAACTTTTCGATAAGTTCCCTCCTAGACTTACCGGGAAGGGACCTTCTAAAGTCGTGAATAAGACGTGGTACATATGTCTTTTGACCCTATGAAGGTTCCCGAAGGACTTGACCTCTATAGTTTGTAAGTCGAAGACCTAAACGACAAGAACAACAAGTCAGAGATTCAGTGCAGGTTGAGAAACGTTGAAGTACCTGATGTAGTGCTGTCCGAGGACGTAGGAGGTGACGGAGGGTCTCAAAAGAGTCTAAGTAAAGGTAACTCGAACACTACGATAGATTAATAGAGTAAGAGACGGTGAGGGAAGAGGAAAACGGAAGTTAGAAAGGGTAGTAGCACCAGAAAAGAATACTCAGTCGAGAAACATAACCTCGAAGTCGAAGTCGTAGTCAGGGAGGTTACTTATAAGTCCTGACTAAAGGAAATCCTACCTGACCAAACTAGAAGAACGTCGGGTTCCCTGAGAGTTCTCAGAAGAGGTCGTGGTCACAAACTTCCGTAGTCAAGGAGTCACGAGTCCAAAGAAATACCAGGTTGAGAGTGTAGACATGCACTGATGACCTTTTTAGTGTCGAAACTGATATGTCTAGAAACAGTCATTTCACTACAGAGACACAAAATTATGAGATAGATCCAAAAAGTGTCGAAAGGAAGGTTCCTCATTCACAGAAAATTAAGGTACCGACGTCAGTGGTAGACGTCACTAAAACTTCGGGTTCTTTTATTTTAGACAGAGACAAAGATGAAAAGGGGGAAGATAAACGGTACTTCACTACACCGGTCTACGGTATTGGAATCAAAAAACTTACAACTTAAAATTCGATCGAAAAAGTGAGAGAAGGAAGTGGAAGTAATTCTCTAAAAAAATCAAGGAGAAGGACTATCGGACGTAATGTTTCCTGTCTCGAACTGATGTAGTGAAACGAAGAGGTTATTTTAGTATTGGGAAACCTTTCTTCTTTTCTATATTTAAGAGATACAACTCAAAGAGATACGACTCAAAGAGATACGACTCAAAGAGATGCAAAAAAGAAACAGAGGGACATATAAAAAGGTTAAAATTAGAAATATTTAGACATAAACAAAGGATCGGACCACGAACCCAAACAAACAGATGGCCCTACTAACAACTACCACAACACTACGACGACTAAGAGACTTACTCCTCCTATAACTCTACTTCGAAAAGGTGGAAGACACTGGACCACGATTTCCCATCCAAGACGGACTCTTTGGATACGTTTCTCTACTCGTAAAGCACAAATTAACGTGACGTCAGGAAACTAGGTATTGTCATGAAGAGGGGACTCCCTCTTGGTTGGGAGGGACGTTCACAAGGCTCCAGTGTACACAACGGTCGTGGTCACTTGCGTGTCTTCCTTTCTTGGTCAAAGTGTAGGACTTCCCTCATATCTAAAGGAAGGAAGGTAAGTGTTTATATGACAAAAATAGAATTATCAACTTAAATAAACCTATTAATCAAAAGTTTCTTCTAAATGAAATTGAACGAGAAAGTAACTACACCTCTAAAAACCGAAGAAAGAAAAGTTCTGACGTCTCATAAGATGTAGTAAAAGTAATTGCTCAGCGATACTAAAAGACGTTGTTTACAAGTGTTGTCAAAACAAGGTGCTCGTCCACCGAGTCTTAGAAATAGTAAGACAACGTAACGAAGGAAAAGGAGTAAGTAAGGATGTCGAAGAATCCCCTTAAGGAATACTAACCAACTGACTCTTACATTTCAAAGTTCGGACCAAATGTTTACTCAGACGTGTCATTTGATCATTGTCAACTTTTTGACTGTCGATGTCATAATAACAGGGTGAACCTCTTGAAAGAAAGGGGACAGGAAGTTCCAGAGGAGACTCACGATCCCGTTTAGGGAGAGGGAGAATCGGAGACGGGTCGTGTTGGATGGATCTACAGACCTACGAGTCTGTGGACGGAACCCATAAGTCACAAGAGTACTTCGACTCCGTCGTTCCCCCAGAAGGTCCCCGAAACAACAGTCTTGAGCACTCGGGCACTCTCGAAGGGGTCCTGTTTCCCCGTCGGAACACACAAGTACCTCTGTGCACCCCTGTGTTTGGAGATTCTTAAAGGTCTTTATTGATCTCCTGAGTACCCCCCATTCCTAACCATGAGGTAGTGGTTGTGTCTTTCCTAAATAGTCGCGTTAACGACGACTAGTGTAGTAGTAAAGAGTATCGGTACAGAGACAAGGCTCCTTGTCAAGGGTACTAGAGAACCAACTACACCAAATATGGTAATTATGTCGTCCGAAGTGAAAGAAAATTAATTTATGTAAGTACAAGAATTAAGGTCTTTCTGAGGTGAGGTCTTTGACTGATTTTAACTCCCCCACCCCTCTTTCTACTAAGAGGATCGTGGTCACTTCCACGGACCTTTATTCCACCTTTATACATAGTCTTATTGGAAATGTCTCTCTTTAAATCGTTAGTTTATTTTTCGGAGCTTATTTACGGACTGAAACCAGGTCATTGAAGAAAATCTCCTTTATAGAACTATTTAATTGATAAAGGACCGTATAGTCATTTGTTTCTAACAGTGTCATTAGTCCTTAACGTGAGTGGAGACAACGACTCGACTACCTTTGTAAGGTTGAGTCCTACCTTTCTTATGGACGGTAGATCGTTGGTAGTCTGACGTCGGTGAGGGATACCACTCAGGGCTCCTTTGAGTGCTTCTCTTTCATGTCCTATGACCGGGGTCTGTCGACTCCACGTAAACCTTTCTTATCAAAGTCATTAGGGTCTGAGAACGTAGAAGGGTGTGTATCTTTTCCTCGATTTAAGGAATTGGACTCTATAGACCAAAAGAAATTAATTGTTACTGGAAAACTACACGGCTGGTGCACGAGAAACAACATTTCGAGGATATATAGGACCGAAGGAGGTGGGGACGAGAAGTTTGGTCAAAAGAGTCCTAATGAACTCTACGACGGAGAGATTTTTAAACTTCTGGATTTTCAACGGGGATTATTTTGTATTGAGAGTTGAAAATCCAACTCGTAAAAAAAATCGGTTACAAGAATTCCCTATGAAAACTTTTATCAGCAGAGTTAGAAGAAACATTATTACTGAGAACCTTTACTGGACGACGTGATTCAGCAAAGTCAGCACAAGCTGAGACAGGCTGGGGTATCTGCCGTCGAGTTGTCCGAGGGGGCAGGGACCCTAAGAGGTCCGTTCTTGTGACCTCACCCAACGGTAAAGGAAGAGGTTACGTACTTTCACTTTTCGCTTTCACTTCAGCGAGTCAGCACAGGCTGAGGATCGCTGGGGTACCTGACATCGGATGGTCCGAGGAGGTAGGTACCCTAAAAGGTCCGTTCTCATGACCTCACCAAACGGTAACGGAAGAGGTCCCTTTACTGGATTGAAGTGTGTTTGACCCTAAAATGAAAGTACTGTACCTTCTACACCTCAGTGAATCGTACTACCCCTTCTTATGGATCTTCTGACAAGGTACCTTGTATAAGTACTTGTTACAATTCCCCCTTTTGTCCAATTTCTCATAAATAAAGATATAAATATTTTTAATACATATTTACGGATCGATACGTTTGTGGAGTGACCTTATCTGTGTAAGACCTATACTTAAACAGAACGAACGTGGTGGTAGACATATGAGGATTATAGATAATAGTACCAAAGGTGTGTCGTTACTAAAACTGGTCCTTGAGGGAAGTGTCGTCGTTCGTGAAGTTCCCCGAATATAGGTTCCTTTCCTGTCAACAATAGTGTAAAAGTAGGTGGACCTTCGTCTCCAGTCTTACTTCCCTTCTTCCCGAATGACCCTTGAGTCAATATCGTCGTCATTGTGTTATGGGTCTATGTCTGACCACAAGACACAATATCCGTGTGAAATGAGAAACTTAGTCTCTAGTAATATACGACGAAAGAGGGGGTATCGGTCTATCGTACTCGGACTCCTAGTTCCCGATTTTCAACCATGCAGAAGAGAATTATAATAGGGATTGTTCGTTGAGCCCTCTTCCTTTACCGTTGGGCGAGGTCATAAGAACGGACCTCTTAGGGTCCCTACCTCCTCGGACCACTCGACGGTAGATACCCCAACGTGTCTCAGTCTGTGCTGACTTCACTGAATCGGCGTCGTTGTTCGTTGAGTGTTTTCAAAACGAAAGACAAGGTCCACGTAACTCGAGAGGACCAAACCCCCAGAATAAAGGCTTTCCCACTACAAACGTACTTCCGTATGTCGTTATCGAGTAACATTACCTTTTACTGTATGGGTTAAGACTGTATAACCGGAAGAATACGGTGACTTGACTGTCTTTCTTTTCCCAATGAGGGGACTCCTCTTACTACCTAGAAATAATAGTAGTCCTATTAGTAGAACTATAGTAGTTCTATAGTAGAACTCGGGGTGTGTTCTCGTCTGTCCCCTCTGACAGAGATCTTGGGTATTCCTACGAAACCAAATTACGAATTGACAGGTTCGGGTTCTCATTTTTGAGGACTCATAGTTGTGATACGTCCTTACTTTCGAACTTAGTGAGATGGTCGACTCCTGGGGACTGGTCAAATACGCTTTCACTCAGTGAGTCAGTACAGGCTGAGAAACGTTGGGGAACCTGATATGTCAGGTACCTTAAGAGGTCCGGTCTTATGACCCCTATGGGAAAACGAAGAGGTCACCTACCGACTCCTCTTTGCACTTTACAAACACCTTCCTTTTTCGGTCTCTATTAGTTGATGTCAGGACACTGGTTAAAAATTTTACTCCTAATAGTATATAAACGTATAAAAGGTAAAACAAGTCAGGGACTCAACACAGACTGAGAAACGTTGGGGGGACCTACCGTCGTGTGGTCCGAAGGGACAGGAGGTGATAGAGGACGTCAAACGACTAAGTACACATAACTCAGCCACTACGATAGATTGGGAGTGAAGGAGACTACGGGGGTAGAGAAAAACGGAAGTTAGAAAGGGTCGGAGTCCCTTTATAAAACAGTGTAAAATATATATAAATATGATAAACATCTATATTTAAACCAAAAGGGGAAGAAAGGTAAAAATAAAATACCCGTTAAATAACCGTTTTCCTCTCTCACCCACTACCTACGTAGGAAAGGTTGTTCCAGACTCAGAGTCGAGACCTACAACACATCCACCCAAGAAGGTTGATTTACTAAGGGAATCTATGAAGGGAATCAGGATCTAAATCACCAATGACCAATGTAGGAGTAAGAACACAAGGAATTTTAAGAAAAATGGGGAAAATGATCAATCAAGTTAAAGTGACAAGGAAAACCTACGTATGTTCTCGTACCGTACGCACTTCTTTGTCTCCGTATTTTAATCTCCCCCCAATACAGACGTTCGCATCGTCCCACCTTCTGAAGGAGTGTAGACGGAGAGGTATTTTCGTTACTCTTTTAACCGTTCGCAACAGTCTTAGTTGAAAAAGTCTAGAGACTTTTAGTTGATTATCGACCGTCCTTTGACCGCACGTAAATCAGTTCTTTTTCTCGATTTCGAGTCATTCTTGTCACTCAACGTCGTAAAGTTGAGTAGATCAGTGTAGAGGACGACGGGTCAAGTTGTCGGAGCCTTTTATTGTCGGGATGTAGGGTCTCGTCTCCCTCCAGTGTGTCCTGACCTTTGGAGAGTGTCGGAGTAAGGTTTATCCGTAGTAATAGAATAAACTAACCATAAGGAACGTTCTTGGTCTCCAGGATCCGTTAATCTCTTTAGAGAAATGTTAGAGATCGACTAGTGATTTGATTAGTTCATCCATGTAGTTTCTATTTCTGAAATGTCTTTAACTAAAATTTTTCAGTGATTTGTTTGTTTGACGATATGTATATCGTTGTTTTTTGGAACCTCACCCCACTCTTTAACTGAAGATCTCATCGTTTTATAAACTTTACAGAATAAAAATTGAATTTTTTACAATGTCTTATAACGGGTAAGTGTGTCTCTTTGTCGTTAGTTATCTTCGGTAGAAGACCCTTTGGCTCTATAACTTTTTATAAAATTTAGTTGATAATATGTATAAAAAATTTAGATTCCTTTAGTTCGAATTTCTTTATTTTGTTTCACACTTTCATAGAGAGTGATTTATGTCGAGGATGGTAACGAGACTAAAACAAGTTCTAGAAATTTTTTATAATTAAGTCAGAGAGTAAACGTCTACACTAGGACTTATTAGGTACAGTTAGTTAGGTAGAAATAACGGTTATAAACCTAACTCTCACCTTTGTACCGTGGGAGACCTGGTTACTTCATGTTTATCTCCAAATGGTGGTCAAAGCCTTCTGCGATGACAGTTCAGAAGACCCCTTACGGGTCTTCTTCGGAAAAGGTAGAAGTCTATATTTACTCCTTTAGGACCTCGGGGTCTAGGATCTCTAGGGTGACAGTCCTTTACTCAGGACCGTCTTCGACACGATACATGGTCTTAGACCTCTCTGTCTTTCGGACCCCGGGGCTTCGAGATGACTCAGTCCCGTAGGTAGTCGTCGTTCCGGTCTCTGTGGGGTCGGAAGGTCCCTCCGTAAGGGGTCTCGAAAGGATGAAGGAATGATTCGTTAATCCTGTCTCAAAAAGGAAGTCTCGAAGGTTCGGGTCTCTTGGTCCAGCATAGATTCATACACATGTTACTATTTTTCTTACCGGGTCACCTAATTCAGATCCTTCAAATTCAGTCTCTGGAAAAGGGTCTCTGGTTAAACGGAACATTAATAGGTACAGAATCAGGAAGGAGGTAGAATTGTGAGTTCATATATTCTTTTTAATAAGGTACCCTGAACGTATACACTTACTTACCGTTACGGGTGTGTTTCAGTTAATCTCAATTTAAATAGTACGAAAGTAGAATTAGACTAAGTAATGTCCTTCCATTCAAAAGTCTGTTGAAGTCTAATTAAGATCTTATTTTAAAACCAGAGGTCAAGGAAGGGAACTTAGTGATAATTGTCAGTCGGTCATCGACACTAAATTTCCGTAAGGTAAACCTTCGACCGGTCTTGAGGGGATGTCTTCATTCTCCTTTACTTTATTGAACCGTAAATACATCCGGACAAAGTTTAACGTATTGTCGTTTTAGGTAACTTTTTACACAAATTTTAAGACGAAGGGCTAGACAGCTAAGAGCAAACCAGTTTAAAGATTACTTCAATAACTTGATTATGTGTTGAAGTGTTTCAGTGTCTACTTTAGAGATTTGAAGGTCGTCGCGTCCCTCAGTTTGTTACTTCTCCGAGTTTTATGTGATGTAAGGATCGGAGGGAAAAGACAACACATTTTACGCCTAGTTGATTGGTCAGACTTCTAAATACCCTAAATTTACTCTATAATCTTATGGGTCATGGTACCGGTAGAGTGTCGTCCATGCGTTAACGACAAACACCAGTGGAGGAAGAGATGAGTGTTTGAAGCTTTTGACTGTAGACGAACCAGATCCCGAGGTCACATAAGAGATAGACCGAAGTCAGACTAAAGATGGAACGGAAGTCGAAAAGAGGATTAGTCAGTGCACGAGAAAGGTCTTAGTCGAGATAGCAGAATGGTAGTGACCCCCAACGCGGAGGTCGGATCAAAGAGAGGACAGAGGAGAGGGAGCCAGCGTGCGCGAGACGAGTGAACAGGAACGGTCCGGAGTCATCGAGCCAAAAGGCGGACGCGAGAGGACTCCAGGGGAGGGCGGGTGACGTTGGCAGAGTAGCGGGACCTAGACGGAGGTCAGGTAGAGTACCCTGTACGGATCACGGGTAGATTGACACTTCCGTTCAGGTCCACCGTGATTTCAATTTGCCCACCGACCCCCAGATCTTGTGGACTAAAATTTGGCGAAGGGAGTGATGAGAACGCTGAACATTCAAGGTATTAGAACTCTTCAGAGTATGGGGACAGAGATTTTTCCTTCACTGCGATTTGAACCCAGTACTCGAACAACACTCTTCGTTTACTGTTCGTGTGGGCTTCGTGAAGCCTGTCTCAGGACGTCCACCGCACGCGAGTGATGGAGCACGTTACTGTTCCTAACAGGTGATCCCCTCGTGCAGTAGTCTACTCGGCAAGGTTCCGACAGTCCCTTCGGCCTACGTCTCGTCTGTGAAAGACCATGTTCGCTCTAGGGGGTTGTCAAGTGGCGACTGTCGCTTATCCAAAGGGTTTTGTCACCTTCGACTTTTGCGATGTAATAGGAAAGATATCAAGTACGCCATGTTGAACCAAAGAAAATCAAATATAAACTTAATCACTGTACTAAGGAGATCCCTTGATTCTTTGCATTATTAATTTTTCGTTTATCGAATGAGAATTAAAGTTAATGTAATGGATCAGATATGTAGTATGAAATCATCTTTTTTTTATATATAATTGGTCATGAAATTTAGGTCGAACTTTTTAGTAACCGGCGTACTGGGATCTTTTTCTGTAAAGGAAAGTTCTCGGAATAACAGAAATGAATTACGTTGTGTTTATTTTGTCGACGGGAACGTTAGATCACATAAATGACTCTCAAGTCTAACTTATTAAATGTACTTTTTTACGCACTCTCGAAACTGGATGATAACTTCGTGTTTCCAGATATTCCTTCGACTTGAAGGATGTTACAAAAATTTAATTTTTAACGGACCCACCTCCCCCCCATCCAAAAGTCCCACAGTCGACGAGTTTCAACGTGTCTCGTTCCGCAACAATGCAATCCGGTCAATGTCGAAACACCTTAAGTGTAAATTTAGTTTACCCTATCACCCTTCTTCACACAGAAAAAGGAAAGGTTAGAGGAAATTGGTTAGTAATCACTTAGTTTACACTAAACACACCAAAACCCATCCTTATTCCGTGTGTCGACATATGCAATTATAGATCTGAGAGTCCCTTTGACAGTTCTTTACTTACTGTCTCCGAAGATCCTGTCTCACTAAGTTGCCAACAAATGTCGATTTTTCTAGTGTGTACTAAGGTCTGAAATCGAGAAGAATAACGTAGGTCGAGGGACACAAGTCGTCCTGAAGGACACACGGTACGACCTTACTGTCCTTGCGGTATTGATACGCGAAGACAACTAGATGGACGACACTGCCACGGGTACTCCGTCCTGTACCCCTCTTGGTGTCTACTCGGCACGACGAGCTCAAAAAGACGACGAGTCTATGGCAGACAAAAGGACTTCATCTCCCTTCAATGACGTCTCTGACTCTCAGTAAATTGAGGGGTAGCTACCGTACCCCCAGTGTCATGGTAGGAAGTGTCGTACCACCAACAACAACTCAGTGAGTCAGCACAGGTTGAGAAACACTAGGGTACCTGACGGAGTGCGGTCCGGAGGGACAGGTAGTGGTTGAGGACCCGGAACGAGTTTGGGTACAGGTAGCTCAGCCACTACGGTAGGTTGGTAGAGTAGGAGACAGTAGGGGAAGACGAGGACGGAAGTGAGAAAGGGTCGTAGTCCCAGAAAAGATTACTTAGTCGAGAAGTATAGTCCACCGGTTTCATAACCTCGAAGGCGAAGTCGTAGTCAGGAAGGGCACTTGTGGGTCCTACCTCAAGAAATCCTACCTGACCAAACTAGAGGAACGTCAGTATCGTACCATCATTCCTAATCTCCTCTTAAGTGTCCGTCACAGAACACCTAGGACCTAGACCCAAAGGAATGGAGACACGGAGGGACCTGTGTGTAAGGGACTTGATGTCCGTCGCCCCGACGTGTCTTAGGAGATGGATCATCTCCTCCGCAGTTTTCCACTTCCCTTCCTTGCACTTCGGCGAGTCAGTACAGGCTGAGAATCGTTGGGACACCTGACATCGGACGTTCCGACTTAGACGGTTCTTTTTCGAAGGTTAAAGGTACAAAACGGACTTACGGTGAAAGAAGACTCATCCTGTTTCGCGTACCCCGTGGTAACCTCTACGCGAAGGGGCCCAAACAACTCTCCCACTTTCTGTACACGAACGGTGGAGAGGGTTACCTCCGTCGTCGTTTACGTCGTCTCGTAGTTCCCTCCCTTACCTTTCTCGACTTTAGTGGTCTGTAAAGGTGCAAGGGTAATTTGGAGGGGTTGTCCTAACTCATTCGACTAGGAAGAAGGGTTCTTCTTCAACCAGTTGTGTCTCGTGGTTCGACTCGAGGGATACGAGGGGTCGCTAGATGGTGTGTTTGGCATCACATATATACAGTTGGAGTGTGAGGGTCAAGTCGGGTGGGAGGGGTCGGGGGAAGTACAGACATACAGACACAGAGACAAGGACGGGACCTTTATCCCAGTGGACATGGTAAAAAGGGGGACCTAGGGTGTATATATGTAATTACATGTTTTAAACAATAAGAGAGAGACTGGGGGAAGTTAAACATATTATCTGAGACGACGACGACGACGACGACGATTCAGCGAAGTCAGCACAGACTGACATCCGTTGGGGTATCTACCGTCGGGCGGTTCGAGGGGGCAGGGACCCTAAGAGGTCCGTTCTTGTGACCTCACCCAACGGTAAAGGAAGAGGTTACGTTCTTTCACTTTTCACTTTCACTTCAGCGAGTCAACACAGGTTGAGAAGTACTGGGGGACCTGACGTCGGGTGGTCCGAGGAGACGGGTACCCTCAAAGGTTCGTTCTCATGATCTCACCCCACGGTAACGGAAGAGGCTACTATCTGAGGTCCAGTAGATATAGAGATGTGTACCCTCCCTCCAGGTCGTCCCTCCCCTATGTGTATATCGACTATATGAAACAACTTATCGTCTTTGATTACATCGTAACATTTGGTAAATATCAGGTTATTTTTTATTATGAAAAAAATTCGGATCTTTTCTTCTTCTTCTTCAACCCTCCCTATTCATTGAAAGAAGATCAGTGTGTCTGTCACGTACGACAAAGACCAACGGATCCTTGCTTGATCTAGAAAACCATCTGGAACATAGAGGGACCGTTTCCTCCCCTGGGTAGGGGAAGGTCCGTGGGTCAGGGGACCCACACTCTCCGTCTTCCCGTCCCCTCCGTCCCTTTAACGAGACATCTAAGTGTTTCGAACACGAACCCCTAATATAGAGAAAGCATCTCAATTTTTTTTTTAGAAGGAAAGAAGGACAGTTCCTTAGATAGTAAAAAGAGGAGTCATTGAACCTCGGTTGGTGCCTAAGTCTTGGTGGACCCCTTATGGGGAGGGGACTCTGAGTCTTACTTGACTGTCCACCGGGTGACCTCCCCTTCCAAACTACTTTACGGAGAGTTAGTTTGGTAAGAGGATCATTTTACGACGGAGGAGGTGGTATACCGACGGAATCGGAAACGGTTTTGTAGAGAACCGACCATACTCCCATCTAGAAATGACGTGTCTAAGAATACGTAACAACCTTTCCTTGTTTTCTTTATGAGTAAATCACTTAGACTTTGATGTCTTTTACCTTGTCTTTTAACCAGTTAAATTACTATAAGTAAAGTTGTACATAGTATTTTGTTGATTTAAATAAAACCTACAACGTCTTCTCCTATGATAATCTCCTTTTTGACGAAAGTTCAACTTCAAAAGAAGATGTCTCGTACGTAAACAATCGTCGTTACGTTCAGAAAATCTGGTTCTTATATTACTAAACATTGAATCGGTTAAGTCTTCAGGACCAAATCATTCTACGTTAGTCTTAGACCTGACTCCAACTATGAGACGGAGTCGTCTCTCCGTGTCTCAAAATGTCTAGTTTTAACCATTCATTACTAGAGTAGGTATATAATAATAATTTGTAAGTGTTAATTTAAGAATTAAATTTACGTAAAGTCAACGAAAGAAACCCTTGTAAAGAGTATTTACATATTTTTTTCTTGACCTGTTAAACCTATTATATTGTCTTTACAAAAATTTTTTAGAAAACTCACTCAATCATGACACTAAAACCTCTCCATTGTGAATGAAGATTGTTATATTTAAAACTTACGTCACATCATCCTACATACTGTAACTTCAACTATATGAATTTATCATAATCATTAGATTCCACAGACTGTGGTCCATTGTTTCTAGTCTGCGTCCATTAAGTACAGTCGTTTGTACTGAGTGTTGTTTACATTACAGAACACATCTTTTATCCTTCTATGACACGACTGAGACACCGTTATACTCCCGTCATTTGAAACGTAATCGTCTTTTTTCTCCAGTATTGACACGTAATTTTCACGTAAAGACAGTACAAGGTCCATAGCACGACTCCGAAAATGTACTCACAAAGTAAATTAGAAGTCCTGAACGGTTACTTCTCATCGTTCTGAGTCGTTGTTCCTTCTCGTCGTTCGAACTCTAAACTGAATTTTATTTACCCTAGTTTTTAGTGTCACTACTAACCGTCCTGTAGGGGACGGTAGATCCTTCTCAAAAGACGATTCACTCACAAAGAACCATCTGTGATATACACAATTTCTCAGAGCCAATAAGGTTCGTTGGACATTTCACTATGTTACACTCAAATTACTTATTTATCTCTTCCCGACTACGACTTCGACTTCCAGGTTAGGAAACCGGTGGACTACACTTCTCGACTGAGGGTGGGACTATGACCCTTTCTAACTTCCGCCCTTCTCTTCCCCTGCTGTCTCCTACTCTACCAACCTACCGTAGTGGTTGAGTGACCTGCACTTAGAGTCGTTTGGCCCCTTTATCACTTCTTGTCCCTTCGGACCTCACGACGTCAGGTGTCCTGGTGTCTCTCAGTCTGTACTGACTCGTTGACTTGTTACTGCCGTATCAACGAAATGGGTTTTTCCTCCCCTATATACATAAACATACCCACTGAGTAAAACGACATGTCATCTTCGGTCACGCATAAATTGTGTTTGGAATTCACCACAACTTTATAAACTTGATAACTCATTGAAAAGATTTGAGAACAAAATAAAGTCTTTTCTTCACAACGATAAAAACGATAACTACGTCTTCGTCGCCACCAATTTTGAAGACCGTGCACTTAGTTTCAGCACCGTCCTTTGACACGGTCGTCCGTAACAGCAGGAGGGATAATGTGTGAGGGTATTTTGTTTTGGTTACGCCAAATAAAGTTTTTCCCAATATGAATTCTTACAGGATATACTTCGTCATTTTTAATAATAATAATTTAGAGTTGAGAAATCATATGTAGGAAAATTTTTTATAAAACCCACAATTTCACCCTACATTACCAATAGAGTTCTTTTTGACTAACACACTAATAAAGTCAATGTTTGTTGTGATCGATAAAAAGGCGTCTTGTGGAAAATTTAAACTTTTTTATTGACTGTCTGGTTGGCACCGAAAAGTTTATATCTATAAACCGTCTATGAGAGAATTTTTACTTATTTCATTCCTTAAAAGAAGTTTCTTTTGTCGACTGTTTTGGACAAAGGTTACTGTTTTAAACTCGAAAGTTCACTTTTAATTTTAAAACCTTTTGAATACAGTCGATGACACTTGATCTGTCGAAGGACTATGAAAATTTTGCAAAGAACACTGAAACCATGAGTATAATTGTTTAGACTGAACACAAGATATAGTTGTCTACCTTTTGAGTATTTGTTTTCGAGTAAACCTTGTGAGGAATTAAGAAACTCTCATATTTCATCAAGACTTTGTTATTCTTCCTTTTTATTAACCTTTTGATCCCATTACTTGACAAAGTCCGTTTGACTTCTCCTAGTCACCCTTTACTTAGCACCAGTCCGGATGGTCTTATCTTTGTTAAAAGAATGAAGTTAGGTCGTGAAATCACTCCTCCATGAAAACAGTCATAATACCCCGGGGAAATTGTGTTTATACCGACTTCGAAACGTCACATTTCAGACGGACTTCTTTTGGTCAAGAGTGGTTCAGTACGCCCCTGAGTCACTCTGTGTCCGTAGTGCCGTCTACTTTTGAGATTACGACACCATTGTCCAAGGATGCAGACTCAGGACCGAGACGGGTTTCGGTAAGACTGAACTTGTGCACCCCGGTTGACGGTCAAAGGAACAAAAATTACAACCTTATGTGGTCATAATCTCGTTACCTGCATGTACGACTCAGAACTGTTCTTACGGGACTTATTCACTTGGAATCCTCTGTCGGGGGACACGTGACCCTACTCTCCACCCTTCGGACCTGGGGCCCCCTCCCTTCCTCTACCCATCTCGACCCGACATAGAACACCAGTCCTACCAGTCCATCCAAACGAATGCAAAATTCTCGGTCCGACGGAACAGTAGAGGGACACACCGCTTTCCGTTGTCATACTCATCCTCCCCCATCGTACTTAGAAGGTCTTTCTTTCGAAACAAACTGAGTACCGAAACCTTTTAATAAACGTTTATATTAAATTTTACAATGTGTTGAGTGATAAAAAGAGTATCTTCTTTTTTACCGCTATAAGATTATTGAAGGGTTTTTCATTAATTTCATGACCCACTACGACTCACTATGAACTGTTAATAAAATGAGTATAGGAACAAAGTAGATAAGGTTTTAACTTACAAATGATAGTATTAAGACATCATTACTAAAAATGGTAATATTCAAAGGTACTAATATGAAGTCTTCATAATGGTATGTATAAGTAAACGGTGAAGGTAAAAAAAGAGTTCAAAGGGTTGTATATAAAAATATCTCTGTATAAAGCCAATTCAAAAAGTAATATAATTCGTAAGTCGTTGATCTAATGAGTGTGAAGATAAACATAAAAATAGGATAACAGAAAATTTTTTTAACGAAAATATCGTTCTTGTAATGTCCTATACCGTCCAAAAGGATTGGTAAAATTTTTATCTACATGAATCCCTATATAAAGATACATTAAAACTATGTTATTATTGTCGTAATACTGACCAAACTGTTCCTTGTCTCACTCCTTTTCCCTGCAAAGTGATATCTATGTCTTTAGTGTGTGTATTTAGTGCACGTTAAAATGTTAGTTGACCGGTCGGCCGATCGTAGAAGTCCAAAATCAGTAGTGGCGTAAATTCGAATGCTAGAGGAGACGTAATAATTGTTCCTGTGTCACCAGGAGGAGATCGAAACAGACGTGAGAACCGAGAGGGAAGACCCCTCGTCCCGTCCCGTCCTTCTACATCATTCAAGAAAGTGTCCTCCACGAATTCGACAGACTTTGAGAAGTGGGAGAACCGCTAAAAGAGTCTCGTTTAGAGACTTATATGAGGAAGGAAAAAGTAGCATAGATCACTAACTAAGAAAGACCTTACGTAGAAAGTAAGTCGGTCCGTGTGTATTTTCATTACATGTCAAACGAGATACCGTAGTTGGCCTCTTACTGTCGACGAGAAACGAAGGTGACTTCTACGACGGATAGACGGTTAGGTGTACTTTACGGTCATGTAGCTATCAGCGTCGTTGTCACTAGTTTAAAATATGGTCGAAGTATTCAGAACTCTAAAACTTAACACGGGTTTCGTCACTTATTAGTTCCTAGTTAGTTGAAGTACCTCTAATGGCCAAAGACTGTGTCGTCCTCAGAGTCCTTCGGGGGACTTCCGTGTCCCTCCTACTAAAGATTTAAGGGTTCTCGAAGTCAAGTACCGAACTAACGCTGTGGAGCGGGAGGTCCTCCCCGTTAAAATCGTTTCTTTCTTAACCTCTTATTTAATAGAAATGAAGAGAATCTACAAAGTCAAACCAGCACGGACGCACACAGGATTTCCAGAAGTCAGTACAGGTCGAGAAACGCTAGGGGACCTGACATCAGACGGTCCAAGGAGACAGGTATCCTAAGAGGTCCGTTCTTGTGACCTCACTCAACGGTACGGTAAGAGGTACCTTAGAAGAAACGGGTTTCTGTCTTGGGCATAGAGAATGGTCAGAGGACGTAACCGTTTACCCGGGAAATGGTACTCGTGGTGGCCCCTTCGCCATGGTCGTCACTTGAGATTCGGTGGACGAATCCTAGTCACTACGGTTTTCGTAAATAGAAGGGAGACGACGACGACGACGACGATTCAGCGAAGTGAACACAGGCTAAGACACACTGGCGTATCTGTCGTCGGGCGGTCCGAGGGGGCAGGGACCCTAAGAGGTCCGTTCTTGTGACCTCACCCAACGGTAAAGGAAGAGGTTACGTACTTTCACTTTTCACTTTCACTTCAACGAGTCAGTACAGGCTGAGAATCGCTGAGGCACCTGACGTCGGGTGGTCCGAGGAAGTAGGTACCCTAAAAGGTCCGTTCTCATGACCTCACCCCACGGTAACGGAAGAGGCATAGAAGGGAGACTCGGGAATTTAAGGTACATTGAAGTTTGTGATCCCGTACAACTCAACCGAACCAAGGTATCTATTATAATTTAATGGGTCCTTTATTTAGTTTCAAACGGAGAGAAGTCTCAAGACAGGAGTTATAACTCGTTGTAATAATATTGCTCTGTCACATACATCAAACAGAAGAGGATTTCTCTTTTTAGACAATTTTTATGTTTACTTTCAATATTTGAGTGAAACGTATCAAGACCTTTCAACTACATCTGAAGTATAGTTAGAGAGGGAAAATAAAATAGGTGTATCGTTACGACATTCCGTCTGACCAAACCCCGAGATAAAGTGTCTACTTCTTATTGTCTGTCCTTACAAAAACTTGACACCGCAACCTCTTATAAGAACTCTTAGGGAACCTGACGTTCCTCTAGGTTGGTCAGATAAGACTTCCTCTAGTCGGGACCCTAAAGAAACCTTCCTTACTACGATTTCGACTTTGAGGTCATGAAACCGGTGGAGTACACTTCTCAACTGAGTAACCTTTTCTGAGACTACGACCCTCCCTAACCCCCGTCCTCTTCTTCCCCTGCTGGCTCCTACTCTACCGACCTACCGTAGTGCCTGAGCTACCTGCACTCAGACTCACTTGAGGCCCTCTACCACTACCTGTCCCTCCGGACCGCACGACGCTAAGTACCCCAGTGTTTCTCAGCCTGTGCTGACTCTCTGACTTGACTTGACTTGACTTGTAACACGGTAAAGGGTTTCTGGAACTTCGAACTTATGTTTCTTCTCCCTAAGTTCGGTTCTACAAGATCAGACAGATCTTTGGACTAGGAGTAACGACGAGGAACGACAGGTGACCGAGTGTCACGAAACCCCGTCCCCCAAATACATTTAAGATAACCAAATTCCTATTTCCATGTACTTTTAGTTTTTGAATAGATTCATTATGATATTCACGGATAAAAGTAATATAATGAAACACAACCGGATCGATCCAAAGATTGTTCAATAGTCACATAAACGGAAGAAGACTATAAACATCTAATCAAACAACGTGAGGTTGGGAGGGTGGTTCTTGACGATCTTTGTGACTTTGTTATTTTCCCTTAATAGACAAACTTCCGAAACTTCTTGATGGATCTGTCCTCTTCGGTCCTAGGGTCTCTATTTTCTTCACGTCTCTTCGTATAAGTGGTGCTTTGTGTTAAAAAAAAGGGAACTCGATAAACATTTAATCTTCCCATTAACGGTGACCAAGTCTTTGGTTAGTCTGTCTGTCTCGACTCTTCATTTCTTCGACTCGTCTTAAAGGTCTTTAGAATTACGTAATCTCTCTGACTTTTCCCTCAAGCCCAGAGTCGTTCTTCTCTTACAGACCACAAATTAGGTCCTTTAGGACTTCCAGATGTACGACATTCATTTTTGTTTCACTTTACGTGGTTGAGAAATTCTTATTATTATTTCAATAAATTCTTATTGTTTCAAGTCGGAGAATAATAAATTAGGGACCAGTTAAAGTTAAATACTAAACGAGACTCGATGACCAAGGTTTAAAAACCAGGTGTTTTGGAGTTCCCCGTAAACCACGAATCACTACTTACTAAACCAACTCTTCATTTTGATTTAGAGATTTCTACTATTGTTTGAAATAGTAAATAGCATTGTTTACTAGTAATGTTTAAAACTTTACATGCAAAACTGAAATTTAAACTTTCAGTAAGTTGTATGGTCTTCTATTCTGGTTCACTATCTTTTATTCGATTTTTTTTTTGTCTGTGTCTGGGTACCCCTTAAGTCTGTAAAATCAATTACAATGGTCTGTGTTTGAAATTTAACATCTGTGTGTATGTTTATACTAGTGCTTTAATCTACCGCTTACCTTTAGTAGTTATTCCTTTAACTTCGTTATTTTCATTTAGATTACCTTTTATATTTTAATTCATACGAGATTCACATTAATTCTAACAAACTAGTGTCCTATAACTCTCGACTTCTTTCCTATTAATTCGGCTTTCTGTTCAGTTTTCGCTTATCTGATTTTAACTCCCTTTTATACTAATTCCGGTAGAGTAGGAACCAGCGGGGGAAGGGGAGGACGGGAGTCAGAAAGAATCGTAATCCTACAAAAGGTCACTAAGTCGCGAAACGTAGTCCACCGGTTTCATAGATTTCGATTGAAAAGAAATAAGGAACGTTATAACAAAAAAGGCGATGAAAAATCATACCTTACTACACCTTATTTTTAGTGACTTTTCGAAGAGGAGGTTTAGTTTTAATCCCGGACTTGTTATACTAACACGTAAAGCCGGAAGACAAGTAAAACACTAGAGAATGGATAAACAGAATACTTTAGGGACCCGAAATACTCGGTCCTGTCTTTAGTCTGAGATGGTCTAGGGATGTCTTTATCATATACCCTTTTCCGTATTAGTAATCTGTGTCTTCGATATAGTATAAGACTCGTCTAAACGAAAGATAGAAGTTTCAGTAATGAGTTTGAGACACTTGAATGTATTTATCAAACAAAATGTCACATCCACCGTTCACACATCTTCTTCCATAGAAATCTAATTTTATTTGTAAGGTCTTACCTTATTCTTAAGTAAGAATAGGCTAGGTAAACTCAGAAATATCGATTAAGTCAAAGGGTAAGAGATACCGAATAAAGATTTGAAATTGGAAGAGAATTTAGAGTGAATATGTCCTTGGGAAGAAAGATTGTAGAAACCCTTAATTTGGTATCGGACGAGATACAGTCTAAAAATCGTGATTAGGGTGTGTTCAAGAAAGTGAACACAAGTTGTAAAGAAAGAGGGGAACACAGGAACCCTCTTCCACGAGGACTTAAATCGGTCGAGAACGTGGTCTATGGGACACCTGTGTAGATGTATCGGGGGGAGGGAGTTAAGAGTCGTCAAGACTGGATCGTTCATAGAAGAAAGACGAGACATAAGTTGGAGTGGAAAAATAGAGAAGTAGTCATAAACCTTTACGAGTTCTTGTGTTGTAACATTTAGTTGACTCGCTGACTTGACTTGACTTGACTTACTACAGAGTTGGTCCCTAACTTGGAAAGGGACCAACGTCGTCGTAATGACCACTAATTCAATATTTATCGGTAATTGAAAATAAATCATAGACGATATAAGAGTTCTGTGTATCACACAATTTAAGTCATGTCAGTGTCTCTTCCTCCAACCCTAATCGACTACCTTTGATAATTTTATGTCGTACCTATTTATTGTTCTAGGATGACAAATCGTGTCTTCTGACATAAGTTATAGGGTACAATTTGTTGTGCTACTTTTTCTCATAAAGTTTTCTTACATATGTGTGTACATATTGACTTAGCATTGACTTATTGAAACGACATGTCGTCTTTAATCGTGTTATAACGTTTAGTTGATAGGAAGTTGTATTTATTTATTACACTAGTTCTTAGAGGATAGAAATTTTTTACGGGAACCGGGATATATAGGGAGGTCAATGGGGTATGGGGATTAAAAGGTGGTTTTTGAATTACTTTTAAACGGAGTAAGTAAGAGAGGGGAAGCAGTGGTGGTGATTAGAGGTTCGGGTAGCACCGAGAGTAAAGAGGGTCATACTTCAAGCCCGATGACATATATTTCCGGGATCACTGAGACACACCGTCCTGGTCACTTACGAAACATAGAGGAGGGTGGGGTTTGAACCAGGAAAGGGTCACTGGGGGTGTAAGATGTGTCAACAACCTCGGTCTTCAGATCGTTCCTTGTGGTGTCTCGACCCTTCTGTGTGGTGGAAAGACCAAGTGGTCGATGAGGGGTACCTTAGGACGACACAAAGTGTCTGCTTTGTTTACGGTTCATGTAAAGATTCCGAAAACTTTATGAAACCGTTAATAGAGACTCTTACAACATAGGTAAATATTAAGATGACCTTCACGTACTCTTCCGACCTAAACTGTTGTAACCTTATAAAAGTAAAAAAACAGAACCGGTTTCACCACTCACTCTTTACCATAAAGTACAAAGACTCAAAGTTTTTCTGATCTGATAAAAAAACGTATCAAGACCCGGGAACATATAACTGGGAAACTCCCCAAACGTAAAATAGACTAAAGGAAAATGATAGATAAAGAATAACTAAACGTTTGTGGGATTTTGAACTATATTAAGAGAACTTATTCGAAAAGTGGATATCCTATATGGGTTTGATATGAAACAGACGACATATAATACATATATATGTATATATATAAATTATGTCAGTTTAATTCAATCGAGTCCTAGACCACTTTTAGTGTTTGACAGTATTTATTTTATAATCGTGGTACCATCTGGGTTGAAACCCCGACTCATCTGTCATTATCCCGGTTACTTAATACAGAAAGAGTCTAACTTCTTCTTGGAACTCACATAATGATCAAGTAAGATCTTGTTTGTGATATAACGAAAAATTACTTCGAGCCTCAATAACTAAAATCACTCAGAAGTTCGGTTCTTCTAACATCAGACTGAAATATCACTTGACTCTCCACGAAGATTAGAGCGGGGAACCGACATAGACAGTGAAACTACTTACAGAGAACCTAGAAGGAGGACCCGACTCAGTACCCGTTATTATTTACTACCCCTCTCCCACCCTATGTGAGAAGAGGTCATCGTCTAACCCGTGGATGGGTGGACCCCTCAAGTAGAAAGTCACAGGATAAAAAAACGGAAAAGTATGACAAGAATTCCAAGAGTCCCGTTCTTATGACTTCACCAGACGGTAAGGGAAGAGGTCGCCTGGTGTACAACAGTCTTGAGAGGTAGCTAAAACCCACCGGGATGTACCGTACCGAGTACCCAAGTGACTTAATCTGTTCCGACATCATCCACTAGTCAAACTAATCGAAAGACACTAACACCTAAAGTCAGGCAGTGGGTGAGGTCACAAGAACGGACCTCTTAGGGTCCCTGCCCCCTCGGACCACCCGACGGTAGATACCCCGGTGTGTCTCAGCCTGTGCTGACTTCACTGAATCGTCGTCGTCGTCGTCGAAAAACTATCTGTTCCCATTCTCCGACTACCTTCAAAGGACTACCCTCTCTGACTGACACCCCCTTTGACCCAGTACAAGACTACCCGTCCCGGTACGAGTCATTTAGAAATTAGGTCAAAAGACAACTACCTGACCCGACACAAGGGAGGACAACAAACTGGACTCAGGTTTGATGCCACCTCCATTACTTCTATTACCACTTGAGGAAGTTTTCCAGGGTACGTACGCGACGGGGTGAGTCCCGGGGGTTGGGACGTTGTCCGGTGGTGACTGGGTGTGGAGGAGGTCTCTGAGGACCTGTGAGTGCCCGTTCAGACCCAGTCAGAGAACACCCCAGTGACGAGGAAAGAGCACCCAGGACCACGTGTCTTCCAAAACAAACACGGGAGGTTCTCAGACAAAGGGGTCAAGACACATTCAAGACATTAGGTTAGGGTGACCGGAGGTTTCAGTTTAAGAGAACTCCCAAGAGTCAGGGTAACGGTCTAGGGGTCCAACCCTTTAGACGACACCCAGGATCTTGAAGGAATTGTCACGCTCTTAAATAAACCATATTAACAAGAAGTCAAACTCACAGAGATAGCCCCGAGACTCAGGACCACGTGTGTTCCAAAACAAACTCGGGAGGCTCACAGAGACCGTCCATACCCCAAACTAAGATTAACGCTAAAACGGGGAGGATGATAAAAGGATCCCTAAGAGGAAACGGGAACCTGTACCCCATAGAAAGAAACGAGCGTAGGTTTTTTCCCCGAAGGGACTATCGAGTCAACCATTTCTTAGGTGGACGTCACGTCCTCTGGGGTCAAACTAGGAACCCAATCCTTCCAGACGACCTCTTCCCTATCCGATGGGTGAGGTCATAAGAACCCGAAGGGAACACTGAGTCGACCCTTTCTTAGACGGACGTCACACCCTCTGGACCCAAGTTAGGGACCTAACCCTTCTAGGGGACCTCTTCCCTTTTCGATGGGTGAGGTCATAAGACCGGACCTCTTAAGGTACCTGAAATCAAGTACTCCAGTGTTTCTCAGTCTGGACTGACTCACTGAAAGTGAGAAAGAAATGTTCATATATTAGATTCAGGATTTTTTGTTATTATACGTCTTTAGACCTAATTCGTTCTCTACCAAAAGTCGAGAAGAGTCTAACTATGGTGTACCAAGGGACCCGACGAGAGTAAGGTCGAGAGAGGTGGGAAACGACCTTCTACGTAGACTGGAAAGGTCTGAACCATGGACGTTTTTAAGAGGGGGTTCGAGTCAATGTGTCTCACTCGACCATTCAGAGGGGTCTGGAACTAAAACCGTGATAGTATGAGATGTTTGAGTTTTATTTTTCTCGTCCAAATCCTATGGATCAAATTATAGACCGTCAATAAGGTGTATTCTTCATAAGTAAGGAAAGGTTTGAAACTTTCTATTATTATTAAGTAAAACAAACACAATAAGTGATCAATAATAAAAATCTAGGGTATATATTCACCTTGGTGTGTCATACAGAAATGGACTAAATAAAGTGAATCATATCACGGAATGTTCTGGTAGGTACGACGAAGTTCACCGTTTTGAGGTAAGTAAAAATTCCGACTCATCATAAGGTTATATATTCATATATATGGTGTGACAATAGGTGAGTAGACAACTACCTGTGAATGAATCCAACGGAGATCTGAGTGTCTAATTCTTTCATTAAATCCACCGAGTCTGTTATTTCTTAGACGGACGTTACACCCTCTGGACCCAAACTAGGGACTCAGTCCTTCTTGGAAAGCCTCTTCCCTTACCGTTGGGTGAGGTCATAAGAACGGACCTCTTAAGGTACCTGTCTTCGTCCGATATCAGGTCCCCCAGTGTTTCTTAGCCCGTTCTGTCGTGTGTTCGTCAGAAATCACAAATAGTTGCCCCTCTTTATTCCCCTTCCTCGTTATGTCTCCATCCCTTTTTCCGTAATAACACCCCAATATACTTTAATGTACACACTTTTAACATTTAATATTTCGTGACATCTTAAATTTCTTAGAAAGTAATATATTTTTTTATTTCTATGATTATTAAGTCACTTAGATGGGACCTTTCTACCTTACATTCGTGGAGTCATGGACTAACTTTCGAGAGGTAGGGGTCTACCTAGGAAAAAGTCTGCCCTAGAAACGGGGAGGTGCAGGAGGGGATTTTCTACATGTCTGGGGTTAAGTGAGACTGAACGGAAGACTAAAAGGATCTTCAGGACCGAGGTGGGGGTGAGTGGAGTCCGACTCTTTTGGGACAGAAAACAGGTTGTAAGGTCGGGTTTACAGGGTCTTCCGTAGTATAAGGGTATATCTTGACTCGTTGTGTCGTAGGGACTCGGAGTTTTCTATGAAGATGAGGTACGTGGAGACTAAGGTCCCAGTCTTAAAATTACTATCGATTCTTCAGTCGGTTACTAGGAATCTCGGATTTTCGTGACTACACTGGTGGGAGGTGTATACTGGGGGGTGGCGTGAGTGACGTACAAAATAATCGCCCGCTCTCCGTCTGGAGTCGGACCGGAAGGGAAACAGGGCCCGAGAGGTCCGCAACCGGCACTAGTGTTTAGGTGGTCCGGGTTAGGGTCAGGGAGTCGGAACACCGACTGTCCAGAGTGGTCCTCGAGGCGATTCCGTCCCAACCTGGACGGACGACCATGGGCCGAAGGGAGTGTAGGGTAGATCCCGGTTCCGAGGTGGGAGGGTGTCAGGTACCGAGTCAGGGACGAGTGACCGTGCACCGGGACCGGACTGTGTGTGGTCCCGAGTGCCGAGAGGTCTGCTGTTCATTTACGGGGGTAGGAGACCCAGACAGGGACTACGTCCGGGGGTATGTGTCCCAAAGACTCTGAGGACCTCTCTTTCCCTAAGGCGACTAACCCGTGACCCACAAACCTCCTTCTTTCGCAGAACCTCTTAGTCTTTAGTGCATTCACTATTAGCCTTTTTGAGGAAAGACATGGTCTACTACCTTTCTCTTTTGGGTCATACTCGTTAACTCTGTAGATTCGAATACAAACGTTAATACTAGACGGGTTCTCTCGAACAAAATCACTCCGTTTACGGTGGACGTTAAACACCCCTCCCCCTACTTTATAAACAAAGTTTAGGGGTCTTGTAACCAAACGCTAACGTTAAGGTTCCCATTTTACCTCTCTTTGTTTAAGGCGGTGATACGTCGAGACGTAAGATGGGAGAGTTCGGGGTGTGCATTAAGAATCTCAATTTTTCCTTTCCGGTTTGACCGTTTTCTCGTAAGTACAGACTAAGTACAACGAAAACCTTACCATTTTTCACGAATCGAGAAAGCGTATGCCTTTGGTGAGACTAATCAAGGATGTCCTGACATCGTGTGTCTTGTTACTATTTCCTAAACCAACTACTCAATTCGATAATTTGTAAATATTGTCACATATAAGTATGTCTAGTTAAGTATAAAGAAGAGTACTTCAGACTAATAGATTCTAGTTTAACCCCTTCTTTAAAACAGTAGTACGTCACTGACAGTTTCTACTATTAACGGTTTTATCTATTAAGTCCATTTTTACCAGAAGTAAAGTACGGAGTCAATACTTACAAGTGACTAGGAACGTTAAAAGACAATTCTCCTGTTTTATCTTTCGGTACGTCAGATTGGTACACTGTTATTCCTATTATTCATTCTTACGAGTCAGAAGGATTAAAACCGTGTAACAATGAAGAATCTAAAACTTCTTTTAGCATGGTAAAAGAGGGTTGTAGAGAAAAGAAAAAATGGTTAGAACATTGGTTTGACTGGTCATTTTGTACTCCGATAGAACCTCTAAATTTTATTCTACTTATATACATACTGACACACACACTTTATGACTTCATACTTTCGAATTCACATTGACCCCATTCAACCTCCCATTTACTCATCTATTGCTGATATAAACAGTTCAAGACACAAAGAAGGATAAAATAGAAGATTATTCACGGATACCAGTGTAAATCAACAGTAAAAGGTACTACTAACAATTCGACAGACTGTAAGATGCAAAGGAGTAGGATACATTGAATATAGTCTCAAAAGAAGTCGACGTTCATTATATTTTAACTTATTTCACCATTTGATTAAGTTAAAAAAAGGTATTCGTGGTCTTTCGATCTCCATTCGTAAGAGTTACCTTTCTCATAGAGGTTTGACTTGGAGGCTTGGTTCAAGGAGGAGGGAAGGACAAGACTCTGGGAATTACTTACTGAAAGTAGGAGGACAAATGTCTTACCAACGACACGGAGATCCGTAGTGTAAAGATAAGGTCCATCGTTTTGTCTTTCCCCTTTTCCCGTTTTTCTTACACGGTCGACTCAGACTATGAAAAATAATTTTTTTCTCGTCGAAGAGGCCTTCGGGGTCGGTGTTAAAGAATAACCCGTCTTGACACAGTGTGCCCGTGGTGATCGATCTTTCGTCGGACCTTTTAGCTCTACAAGTCGACCTGTGTACCGACGGGTCGGTTGGATTTCCCAAAGGAATCCCCCGAAAGGCCCACCAGGTCACCGATTCTGACGTGAGGGTTACATCCCTCGGACCTAAACTAGGGACCAGATCCTTGATCTGCGTACTATGTTGATTCTGGGTCACGTCGGTTTATTTAGTTATTTATATAAAAAATTTTTTCTTTTTGTTTTGACAAAGGAATCTTTACCTTCTTCTCTCCATCATTCACACCCACCTGATTTATGTCACAGAAGATGTCAAGGACGATATCAATCCCATATAGATACGTCAATATATCAATACTGACTCTCTATGCATCTGAGTAGATAAACACCAGACTCTTCTCCCTCGACACTAGGTCTTCCCTCAGTAGTTTGGGACAGACCGATCACTCACCGCCACGAGTGCCCTACCAGTCTACTCGGGGACCTCTTCCGAGACCACGTCGACGACTCCGACGATCTCGTAGAAGAGACCCACAGGACCCTCCTCTCGCCCACCCTCTTTCCGTCCTCCACTGGGGCCTCTCGTCCCAGAGAGAGGTCCTCTCCCTCTTACTGCACACAATGGTGCCACTTCCGAGTGAGGACGTGCCCCGTAGTCTATGGTGCAGGGATAAGGGGAACTATGGTACAAGTGGTCCTGTCTCGCATGAAAGGACTGCGAGACTTTAGTCTTGTCACAGATTAAGAAGGTGTCCTGTGACTACTGGGGTCCTTCCGGTCACTACCAATATATTTACGTTCTTATATAGACTTACACGACCCTTGATTCAATCTAAAAAAAAAAATGACTGGGACGTCGTCCACAATACAAACCCAGAAGTAGACATCCCAGATGGATTCGGAACACCTTTGGGACATTTCGTCTTTAGCGATTGGGCCAACATGTGTACACATAGTACCTACTCCGTCTAGAGGACGACTAGGTGTGGGAGAACAGATGTCGAGACATAATAAGTGCCAAGAAGTCTCTTTGTCTTGGTCATTCTACGTATTTTTAAGGAAACACACTCCACACACACACACACACACACGTGTACACGTGCGTATACACACATGTACGGGTGGGTTTCCCGTCCCCTCTTCTCTTTACTTCTTTGACTCGACGGACGACTAGTCCAATCTTGGAGCACTAGGTCGGCACGGACTTGACCTAGAGACGAGACCCGCGGTAATTTAAGACAAATGCAATCCGACATTTTTTGACACTCAACCCAAAGACAACCCCATCTTAGAAAAGTTGATGTGAATTATTCGTAGAAAAGAAAGGGTCGACGGTTTATTATTGGTGAGATGTGTAAAGGAAGACTCCCGAAGAGGCAAGTCGTATGTGCACCGTAGGGGGCAACCCCCACCACCACCCCTCTTGTTCAGTGTTTTTTATTTCGTACGTGTCTATGTGGCTGTGCGCCAAAGATCGGGACTCTCCTGACAGGGACGTTCCCAGACGCGCACATTAAAACTTCAGTACTAAATCTTTTGGCCTGAACATGAGAAAAATATATCTTATACTTGGAAGAGTGAAAGAGAAGTATCGAGGAGTAAAACCCCAAGAAACGGTTTCTTTCTTTTAATTCCAAGAGTCATCTTATCAGTTATACGAGTCTACCACCATTTGACAAACGCAATCCTCTTATTCAGTTCAAAGCTCGACACTACTAAGGGTAATGGAAGAAGGGATACCACCAGGAGTAGTCTCCCAGTCTCCAGTAGGTACAGTAGAGGTCGGTGATGATACTGTTGTCGTAGGACTTCCTTCGTGCAAGGAAGACTGAATCGGGTGGCGCTTTGGGAGACGGAGTAAAGATAGGGAGATACTTTCATTTGAGAGGAAAGAGTCATACGAAAGAAGTACGTCAGTACAATTTTATGTTGGTTAAATAAGAGAGAAATTTTATAAGTAAAAATTTATAAGTATTAAAGATCTTGAGTAACCGGTACAAAGGTTCTTTTGATAGACTAATATACTATGTATAACTGGTATAAGGTATACGTGTTTCGGTGTAAATAAGAAGTCTTTCATTAAATCATCGTATTTAACTCCTGTTCACTTAAACTTGTAGATCTTTATTTACACGTCAAGAAATAAGGAGTTGATAAAAGGTTTTACTAACAGGAACGTAGGGTCTTAAAATTTAGACCGATTTATTCCCTTTCAAATTTAAGGAGAATTAGTAGAGTTTACACAGTGGTCCAGGGTATTGAAGAGAAAAGACTCGTCCCGTAAGAGGGGGTAACTGGTCGGAGACGATCGTGAATTGTGGAGGGTTTAGGTTTTCATTGTCGATTAAATATCCGGCAAAACAAAGATGAAGACGGATCAAGACATCGTCTAACAATTCTTGGTAAATTTAGTGACCGTTTTTTACTAGTTAGAATATAACTGCGATAATCTTGGTTAATAATTTTCGTACAAATTATTAAACAAAACAAAAAGAACGAAAGGAAACCCCAGGTTCTTCCTCTTTTCCAAATACATGATGTAATGTACTATTCATGGAACCAGAAACTGGAAGAAAGGGTTTCACCCCTCAGTGCACCGATTAGTCCCTAGTGTGTCTAACAAAAACTCAACCTTCTACCGAACCTATTTCCACTTTTATCGGTGTAAGTCTTACCTGTCTCAATACGCACCCGTAACTGAGTTCACACACTTACCCCCAACGGAAATGTGTACTGTGAACTCCTTGGAGTCACTCGGGGATCACTTAAAAATAAACACTCAGACGTTTGTTGACACCGATATTACTATACAACATCTCAGAGGTTCCTAATAGAAACCTTTTCGTGTATCCTAGGCTCTCTAACGATTTCGTATTTTATTTTTCTATGAGAAAAAAAAAAAAAGTAATTTTTTTTAACCGATTCTCCTTTTGGCCGGTTTGTGGATCCGTATCTGTCATTTTAAATTGTGTATGTTCATGACCTTTCTTACTTTTTCTTAGGCAAACATGGGCGAAAGTGTTAGTTTCCCCTGAGCCAGGTCTTTAGACGTCTCGAAACATGCCTTAAATAAGTTCTTCTACCTTGGTTAAATAAGGTCGATAATAGCGTTCGGCCTCTCTAGTCTCCCCTCCGCCGTCTATCCCGGGTAGACGTCTTTTCGGTAAAAGGGGAGGACACCGGGGGAGAGTCTGTCGTCGAATCGTTCAGACTGGGACTCCAGAATCTTCTGTTTGTGTTTAGGCGACCTTTCAATCGGTCGTGGAGTTCGGTCATTCGACTTCTACGTTGGTCTGGATTCAGAACAGTTGTTAACTGGTTCTGTTAGTAGAGACCTGTTTCTTTTTTTTTTTTTCTAAAACCTTCTCCGAAAGTCATACTAGTATTATTTTGATTCGTTTTGACTTTTGTATTTAACGTTCCATAATTATATTGAAATAAACCTTAAAACGAAAAACCCTGGAATTAAGAATCAGTCGAATTAAGAAGAATATAAAATAGATTATTTGGTCATTACACCAATAAAAACGATAATAACCATTATAGTTCCCTTATGATGATACATATACGTTAAAGTGACCGTTGACTTGGGTCATTGTTACGGTAGTGTTAAAGACTAAAACGTCTCTCTCCTAGACTCGAAAGTTGTCAAGTACGTTTCACAGGTTTTATGTGTCTCACTCACCACTCCCGTCACTAGTCTCAGTCCAACTCGGGTCTCAGTTCGAGACATGGAGATACGTGGGGACGGAGGGTCTAAAGAATTTAGGGAGGACCCTAAATTTGATTCTTCCTAGAACTTTGTTTGCAGTGATTAAGGTGGAGACGACCTCCGCACTGAACTCATTAACGTCGTTTATGAGGAGGACTCACCCCGAGAAAGGAGGTTTTACAAAGTTAAATGATAACATCGTCCGCGAATTTGAGTCACACGTGTCCCGGTCCGTCCATTGGACTTACACATTAAAGAGACTTATATACTTCTGTGTGAACGGGTGTAGAAGTGGGTAGACCATCTGACAGAAAAACAAGACAACTACCAAAGGGAGTGACACGTCTTCGAAAAATCAAACTGCATTAGGGTAAACAAAAACAAAAACAAAAGTAAAAGAAAAAAAAATTAAAAATTAAAATGAAATAAAATGAAATGTTATGACATAACCAAAACGGTATGTAACTGTACATGTGGTAAACAAATAAAAAACAAAAAGAAAGGGAACGGACTCCTTTGTCTAGATCTTTCTATAACGATTCTAAGTGTAGTCTCACATGACGAATACGACAGAAGGTCCTCAAAATACCAAAGAATACGAGTTCAGTTTAGGGAAAACTCAGTCAAAACTACATAGTAGACTCTATTACTAGATCAAAGCAAAGAAAAAAAAATGTACCCCGAAAGGTCAAAAGGGTTGTGGTGAATAACTAATTCTCCGACCAGAAAGAGGTGACTGACGAGAGAAAAACGAGAAAACGGTACTTAACAGATATACACACACCCGAATAAAGACCCTATTTCTTCTACGTCTTATATATATTTGACTCTACGATGAGTCGGTCCTTTGTACTTTAAAACGATAAAAGTTGTTGTGCCCACCTGGGACTCCCGTAACACGATTCACTTTATTCAGTCACCCTCTCTGTTTCCGGTACTCTAAAGTGAATACACACCTGATCCTTTTTTGGTTATTTGTTTGTGTACCTTTTTCTTTTATCTACTTGTTTGGTTTGTTTTTTCCTTGTGTATCTATCTTTCTTATCCCTCTGCCTCCTATTTTCCCCCTATTCTCGTTTCGACCAGTTCACAT
Source organism: Capra ibex (assembly GCA_006410555.1). Lineage (NCBI taxonomy): Eukaryota > Metazoa > Chordata > Mammalia > Artiodactyla > Bovidae > Capra > Capra ibex. The sequence goes on along the minus strand of SJYO01037955.1, from coordinate 54,401,168 downwards.
ACCACTGTCTACCTCTTACTTTACAACCACCACTCGTGGGGTATCCTACACGTTTCAATCTTCATTTTGCCACTTACACACCTTAAACACTATATTTAGTTATGAACAACAACGAATCAACGATTCAGTACGGGTTGAGAAAACACTGGGGTACCTGGTATCTGGTGGTCCAAGGAGACAAGTACCCTAAAGGGTCCGTTCTTATGACCCCACCCAACCTTAAAGGAAGAGGTTCCTAGAAGGACTGTGTCCCTAACTTGGACACAGAGGATGTAAAGTCCCCCAAAGAAATGGTGACTCGGTGGTCCCTTCGGGATTCAGTCACGATGTAGTTTATTTATTTATTTTTATATTCTACTTCTCCTGACATAGATGTGTGTGTGTGATGTCCGTAAGTTTAGGTGAAGAGGGAATTGTCGGATGTTGTGATATCCGACTAGTTTCCTTTCGTGAGGTGTTAGCTCTAACGGGACTACCCGTTCCCAAATACTGGGATACAAACTCCAGTCGTTATTTTAGTTCACTCTTTTCACGAATAAATTATGAACCGATTTTCGTGTTTATCACTTCTTCTAAGTCTGAAACTCCATGTTAACACTTACGTGGCTTATTAACCCAACATTTACCTATATGAAAATGTTCTAACTTTTCCGTTTGATCCCCTTACTTCATTATTTTAATGTGAAAATATGACTCCTGATAATGTGACTCGTCATCACCTCAGTTTTAAACCGGTGAAATTATGAGATTTATCTACGTGACAACTTACGACAACAAACATTTCTCCAGAGTCAAAAAGTCGTTAATTTCGGAAAACAAGGATGGACTACACTTGTTGGACGTTAGTGTCATTTACTTTTTGATCCCTGCGGTTTTACTTTCCAGGTGAGTACGTTTGATGAACTCGTAAACTTAGATAAGACATCGTACAAATGACTCTTTCTATTCCAAGCCTCGAAGACATTAAGTAGAAACAAATTTGACATTCTATAGGACCATTACTTAAATTTTACTGGTCCTTTACATAAATGGTCACAACCTCAGATAACTCCATGTTATACTTACATTCGACCGTTAACCCTAAATAGTACTAGTGGCCCCGTGAAATTACTGTTATTTCATCGATGGACAGTCTTAGTGACAAAACTTTCCTCACTATAAAATAAAAAAAGTAAAAATAATAAAAACGAAACTGAATGGTCACAATCTGAAATAATAACAGACAATACCTCTATCCCTAAACCAAGAATGTGAAAATCGTATGTACTAAGGAGAGAGGAGAGGAGTGTATTGTAAATACGGTGTTGACAACCACTGTAGTCTAACGTTCGAACGTAATAATACTGGTCATTGATAACAAAAGACGAATCGATTCACCACATGAAACTAATCCGAGGGAAACAGAAAAATTACTAAAAAATTTTTACAAAAATTAACCTCCTATTAACGAAATGAACCTCCTATTACAACATAACCAAAGAGGGTGTGTTAGTGTACTTAGTCGGTATTCATATGTATACGGGGATGGTGCGCTTGGAGTGAGGGTGGGGACCGGGGTAGGGTATGGAGATCCAACAGTGTCTCGTACCCCGACCAACTCGAGGGACACAATGCGTCGTTGAAGCGTGACCGACAAACTGTGTGACATTACACAAACAAAGTTACGATGAGAGAGTCAAGTAGGGTAGTAGAGACAAGGGACGAGACATATGACAGACAAGAGATACAGACGTAGAAATAAGGACGGGACGTTTATCCAAATAGTCATGGTAAAAAGATCTGAGGTACGACCACGACGATTCAGCGAAGTCAGTACAGGTTGAGACACACTGGAGTCTCTACCGTCGGATGGTCCGAGGTGGCAGGGACCCTAAGAGGTCCGTTCTTGTGACCTCACCCAACGGTAAAGGAAGAGGTCACGTACTTTTACTTTTCACTTTCCCTTCAGCGAGTCAGCACAGGCTGAGAATCGTTGTGGCACCTGACGTCGGATGGTCCGAGGAGGCAGGTACCCTAAAAGACCCGTTTTCATGACCTCACCCCACGGTAACGGAAGAGACTCTGAGGTATATATACACAATCATGTACTATAAATGAAAAGAGAAAAACTGTATAAAGTGAGACATACTGTCTGAGATCCAAGTAGTCGGAGTGATCTTGACTGAGTTTAGGCAAGGAGATCGACCGACTCATTATAGCGTAACATACATACATGGTCAAAGAAATAGGTAAGTAGGTAGCTACGTGTAGATCCGACGAAGGTACAGGACCGATAACATTTATCACAACGTTACTTAAACCCCATGTACACGGACCAAGGGGAAAGAAATTTATATTTCTCAATAAGAAGGATATTAATTATCGATAAGACGAGAAAGTAAAGGTATCTAAAGATACATTGGGAGTGGTCAAGAAGGGTGAAAGAAGTTTATGAAGAGTCGCCACAAAGGGTGGACCGGGTCACTAGGGTACGAAGACAACCAAGGTAGGACAAAGGCTGACGAAGAGAGAGCCAGGACAGGAGACCCCTCCCAGGGGACGGGGGACCCCACTTACGGGTCGACAGTAGGACTCTTGCGACCTGAAAACGAAATCGACGGAAACAACAGACAAGGAATGACGGCGTCTTGGAACACAACTGTAACTTAAATGTGGTTAAAAGATAACATTTACCTTTTTCTGTATTTTTCTCTATCCTAACATAGTCTTCTACAGGTACACTTCCGATTCTACGTCCCTATTACAGGATACTTCGACCTCCTAACCTGACTACGTAAATGTTCGGTTCGTCACGGTCTTAGGGTCTTTTGGTGGTTTAGACCCTTCTCCGTTTCCTCCTAGTGGGATGTCGCTCTTGTACAGGGACGGTTGTGGAACTTAAGTCTGAAGATCGGAGGTTTTGAAACTTTGTTATTTAAAGACAACAAAATTTCGGTGTGTCCAACACCAGGTAGGAACCAACACCGTTGACACCTTTGATTATGTCACCTCTTGATCTTTATTCGGATTAGCCATGTTACTAGTTTCTGTAACGGTAAATATAACCAATAGAAAATTATTGTAAGGAATTGAGAGTCTTCACTGGGTCACACCTACTTTTTATAATCTCCGAGTAAGAAATGGAACACAGACGACGACGACGATTCAGTGAGTCAGCTCAGGCTGAGACACACTGGGGTATCTGACGTCGGGTGGTTCGAGGAGACAGGTACCCTAAAAGATCCGTTCTCATGACCTCACCCCACGGTAACGGAAGAGGTCATGGAACACAGATCGGTCGAAGTTGAGTGGAAATTAAGGTTCACAAGGTGAACAATTCGTACACTCACTCCCCATATTTCTCGATTCTCTATTTCACTTGTCGTAAAATGATACTCCACGATCAAAATTTTATTAGTAACTCTATCTTTTTCACATCCGGTACACATGAATCAACTGTATATCCTTTTGATCAACGAAGTTAAGTGTCGAATCGATTAGTCGAACACTTACCAGTTTTCTGGGTCCCTGTGAATCATCTTTGAGGTTATTCTCTTCGACGACGACGACGACGATTAAGCGAAGTCAGTACAGGCTAAGACACGCTGGGGTGTCTACCGTCGGGTGGTTCGAGGGGTAGGGACCCTAAGAGGTCCGTTCTTGTGACCTCAGCCAAAGGTAAAGGAAGAGGTTACATGCTTTCACTTTTCACTTTCACTTCAGTGAGTCAGCACAGGCTAAGAAGCGCTGGGGTACCTGACGTTGGATGGTCCGAGGAGGTAGGTACCCTAAAAGGTCCGTTCTCATGACCTCACCCCACGGTAACGGAAGAGACGTTATTTTCGCTTGAGACACTCAAGGGTAAGAAGGTCGAACATCGACTTGGTCCGAAGTTAGTCCCGGTACGACCTACAGATTCTGGGTCTATCTTTGTGGTCCAGAATGACCGAACTCTTTACTTTACTGTCTCAAGTTTCATTTATACCTTCGGTCTTTCTCTCTTTCCTTTAGGACTATAACCCCGAAGGGACCACCGAGTCTGTCATTTGTTAGACGGACGGTTCATCCTCTAGACCCAAACTAAGAACCCAGCCTTCTAGGGAACCTCTTCCTTTACCGTTGAGTGAGGTCATAAGAACGGACCTCTCAAGATTCCTGTCTCCCCGTTCCACCGATGTCAGGTACCTGAGCGTTTTAGTCTGTACTGACTCGTCGATTGTGTCGTGTCACGGTCTCGGGGGTCACGACACATATTCGGTGGGCATAGAGACGGACTGAGACGTCAGGATACACACCAGGATGATACACACACATCAGGATGTACATTTGATTCGATTCAAGTAGATTCCTTTTTCCTTGACGTGACTCTGAAATCGATAACGGTAAAGTACCTCTGTCCCATCCCTTAAACTCAAATTATTTTGATTCTTTGATTTAGTCCTGAAAGGCCTCCTTATACAGTTCTAAGACTTAAGACTTGTAAGTCTTGTAGTCTTAAAATGCTACAGAGTCAGTGTGGGTTCTATGTTGGGTTTTAATGGTCTGTACGTTTCCTTTTCTGTTGCACTTACGTATGAGTTCTCTCTTTTCCGTTATTTACCTCCGAAGGAAGAGAAGATTTTATAATTATTTAACTTTCTTTTTTTACTTTTCTTTGTTTCGTGTGTCAGTATTGAGGACCCGAAAGACCACGTATGTTGATCCGTCTCGGAAGACGGTGTTTCATGAGTGTTTTGTGAGAAAAATAAAAGTGTCAAGGTGTCAAGTCACCAGGTATAAAGTTCGGGAGTAGTCAATTGAAATAGGAAATAATAATCTCACTACCTGTTACTCTCGGACTCTCACTTTGTCATCCTTTCTCCTCCCTTTCGGCAAAACGAAAGGATCAAACGAAATTGAAACTCCAATATACTGTAAATCCCTCTACGGCTACCTGTTAAAAGGGCTCGAAACCCCTAAGACGACGAGTAAACGGTACGACACATCCTCACTCGTCCCCTCCATCGGATAGGGATAGTTTCTAATATAGTACCGAGGTAAATCGAGATCCGGTCTAAAAAGAAGTAATTAAAATGAGGTATTCTCGAATTTTCACGGACCCCCAGTAGACTAGAGAAGAGTAGACAACCCTTGATCAGGGTCTTTTGAGTTATTCAAATGTTTCAATTTGTCGAACAATCATAGTCAAGCCAAGTCAGTGAGTCAGTATAGACTGAGAAACGTTGGGGTACCTGATATCGTGTTGTCCGAAGCGACAGATAGTGGTTAAGGGCCTCGAACGAGTTTTAATACGGTAGGTTGGTAGAGTAGAAGACTACAGGGGAAGAGGAGGACGGAAGTCAGATAGGGTCGTAGTTCCAAAAAAGTTTACTCAGTCGAGAAGTGTAGTCCACCGGTTTCATAACTTCAAAGTCGAAATTGTAGTCAGGAAGGTTACTTATAAGTCTTGACTAAAGGAAATCCTACTTGATTTACTCAAACTTGAGGAACTCAGGTTCCCTGAGAGTTCTCAGAAGAGGTTGTGGTGTCAAGTTTTCGTAATTAATAAAACACGAGTCGAAAGAAATATCAGGTTGAGAGTGTAGGTATGTACTGATGACCTTTTTGGTATTAAAACTGATCTACCTAGAAGCAGTCGTTTCATTGTAGACACGAAAATTTATACACCAGATCCAAACACTATCGAAAAGAAGGTTCCATGACTATCATGAAGTTTCCATACCAATCATAGTCATGACCTGATGGCATGACGTAAAGTCGTAGGAAGGTGTTTGGTTAACTAACCGTGTAATTTGCATTAAAAAATTGTACTGTTAATCCATGGTTCTTAGTAGGACCCTCTACCTTCATGTAATCACTTGTACTACCTCTTCAAGAGACGGGAGTCAGATATGAATCGTCAAGACAGAACCTTCAATAAATAGTGAACCGAACCTCAAAATTAGTTGACTATTTGTGCAATAATAATAATAGTGAAGACTATTTTCTTAAGGAAACCAACTAAAAGGATTACACAATAAGGAGATGGGGAGTAATATTCTTCAATTCATTTTGATTTGTAACTTTTTTTGTTTTACTATGGATAAATTGAAAACGTTATTGATCCGACCGAAGACCCGTAATGAGGGGAAGTAAGTACGACATAGATAATTAGTAAGTAAGTACACTGTTGCTCGGGTAATTTCTAGTAAACTTTAATATGTTCAATATGAGGTACCTTATACGAGATAAGGTCTCAGTAAATCTGCAGAAAGTGAACGAGAGGAGGACGACGAAACAAGTGACGACTCTTGTTTCTTTTGTTGACTTGTCTTACCCGGTAATGAAAAATGAATGAAGAAAACCATTTTAAGTAACACTAGATCATCTTTAATCAAAAGGGGTTTAATTTTTATTTGTAAAACGGATAATTGTACTCTAAGAACGATGAAGAGTCAAACAGAAGAGAAAGAACTTTGAGCTGAGTACTATAAATCGGAAGTGATTAACCGACATTGATAATTTTAACTTAAGTTGATTTGACGTTTACGTAACATCTGTGATTTTATTGCACCAAGAAGTAAACGAGATTTCTCTAACTTATACATTAACACAAACATACACATATACACCGATGAAATAATTGGATACGTAGTTTTACTTTTCTTGTATTCAAAAATCTTACTTGTACACCTAATTATAAATACTATGTCACCCGTTAATAGTAAATACGCGACGTTTCTTCGGGTTTAGAAATTAGACGTGGGTAACACGATAATTTATAGGTTGTCGGTTTTGGATTTTTAGTTAACCTACACACACACAAGACAGAGAGTCAACACAGAGTGAGAAACACTGATGGTTCCTGTATCGGACGGTCCGAGGAGACAGGTACCTTATAAAGTCCTTTCTTATGACCCTACCCAACGGTAAAGGATTTAAAAAAAATTAATTCCATTACATAGGAACCTATATAGATGTCTCTCTTCGGTTTATAAATCCGGAGATTTATAAGATCTTAATCTTCGTTAGTCACTTCTGAGTCTATACGTCTACTATGGTGGGATTACCGTCTTTCACTATTCCTTGACTTCTTGGAAACATATTCCTACTTTCTTGTCTCACTTTTTTGATCGAATTTTGAGTTATAAGTTTTTTGATTCTAGTACCGTAGGTCAGGGTAGTGAAGTACCAATTATCTACCCCTTTTCACCCTCGTCACCGGCTAAAATAAAAGAATCCGAGGTTTTAGTGACACCCGACACTGACGTCGGTACTTTAATTTTCCATGAACAAGGAACTTTCCTTTCGATACTGTTTGGATCTGTCATATAATTTTTCGTCTAATTGAAACGACTGTTTCCAGGTATATCAGTTTCGATACCAAAAAGGTTATCAGTACATATCTACACTCTCAACCTGGTATTTCTTCCGACTCACGATTAACTTCCAACTCACGAAAACTTGACGCCACAACCTCTTCTGAGAACTCTCAGGGAACCTGTTGTTCCTCTAGTTTGGGTAGTTAGGATCTCTTTTAGTTGGGACTGATAAGTAACCTTCCTGCTACGACTTCGAGGTTATGAAACCGGTACACTACACTTCTGGGATTACGACCCTTTCTAACTTCCGTTCTTCTCTACTCCCACCGTCTCCCAGTTTACCAGTCGATCGTAGTGGTTGAGTCACCTTTACTTAGACTCACTTCAGACCCTCTATCACTACACGTCCCTTCGGACCGCACGACGTTGCGTCGCCCAGCATTTCTGGGCCTGTGCTGACTCACTGTTCACCTCCGAGTGTAAATTAAACGAGTCTCTTTGTCGTCAACTCGAGTCGGGGGAACAACATCTGGTATTTTACTGAGGAATGTACTTCACTCTAGATTCAGACTCCCCAAAAAAGAGTATTCGTCTTCAACTTGTACGGGACACTTGGACAGTATAACATTCCTTCAGGTTCGACAGGGTGTGTCTCTTAAAATGGAGGTCATTTTAAGGTCCGGGGGTCGAGTTTCGGTCGTAGTACGTTTGTAACTCTCTTACTTAGGAGTCTACTGAGATTGAAGACCCGGAAGGTGCACTCCTGGACCTACGACACCCCATCTCTGGTAATCAGAGACTCAAATGGACAAGTTCAACGTTTGGGTGTCTTAGAGACTAGTATTCCTTACAAACGAAATAGGACGACTCAAAATCCCATAGACAATGTATCAAAGTCATTGGTAAGTATTAAATCGACAAATATATATTAAAGTCAAGTCAAGTCAGTGAGTCAGTACAGGTGGAGAAACACTGGGGTATTTGGTGTCGTGTGGTCCGGAGAGGCAGGTAGTGGTTGAGGGTATCAGGTGGGTTTGAGTACAGGTAACTCAGTCACTACGGTAGGTTGGTAGAGTAGGAGACAGTAGGAGAAGAGGAGGACGAGAGTTAGAAAGGGTCTGAAGTCTTATTCGAATACTAAATAAAAGAGGGTCATAAAAGAAAAGTAATCTCTTTTTACGTTCATCTATATGTGGTACGACAGAGACGACTAGAAAAAGAAGCTACTGAAAACAGTTATGAGTAAACAATAAATTTAAATACATCTATTTAACACGTATGAAAAGTGTAGCTTAAAAAGAGTCCTATGAAAAAAGGAGTTCTAAGTAATATAGACACTCCAGTTCTCGTACAGAGAGTGTGGACACGGGCATAAGAGGGGTTCGGGTTCCAAATTAATCCGAGGTGAAAGACATACTCTCGAACTATGTCGTGAATGAAAGGTGGCGGTAGGTGTGTATGTTAAAACAGAAGTTTTATTCATTTCAAAATTCTGATTCAGATTTAGTAAAGGTGCACTTGGTCTTTAATCTTCCATATACCTTTCACTTGAGTCCAGACTTATGTTTAGAAGAAAAATAAATAAACTTTCAACTGAAATGTATTTAAGATATCAGGACATTTCTGTACACTATCCGACAAGAAACACATCGAAATAAAGAGACTTATTTACTGATAAAAACCTCAGTAAATCGTTAAAAAGGGCTTCAGTTATAACAGTTACGTCAGTAGATTTATCGTTGTGTTTGTCGTTAATGACACCAATGAACAGTCGGCGATAAGTACCGACCTAGAAAGATCATAAAAGAAATCTAAAGAGAGTTTAGGTGACTGAAGTGTTTAGTACTCCTAAACTACAACAGTGAGTGTGGTTAATACGTAAAGGTATCTGATATTGTACTCTGTCTCTAAGAAAGTCTCGTCTGAAGTCCCCCATTTAAGGTCACGACACGACTTTAATGTCAAGTGTACCCAAGACGACATCTGTTAACTTAAAGTGACACAGAATTAAATGATCTCTACCACTATATTTTATTCTAGACCGACTTGTGGACCCCACAGATTAGTCCCACTACTTCTACCTCACTCTCAGTTCTACGGGAACCACAATTACTTTGGACCTACAAATTAAGGGGGTTTATTTGAAAGAGATTACGGACTGTCACAGGAAGGATGACACTTACTAACCTAAAAGGTACACCTGTGTTCGCAAGAAGGGTAGTCAATGGGTCAAGTCAATGCTTCAAGATAGGAGGACTCTCCGCGTGAGTTGAAAAGAGGGTGTAAAATATGAAAATCTAAACAAAGGACGAGAGGAAAAAGAAAAAAAAGTTGACATCCTTTTTAGATCTACGAATTTGATAGTACTACTGGACGGTGGAATAAATGTTTTTCCGTCCGGTGACAGGCGATGAGTCGTGTAGTACTCGGTAAGTCAGGGGACACGGACGGTACTCGACTCAATCAATCTCGTCAACATTGGTTAAGAAACGGATGTTCAAGTCATTTGGAGTTTATGCACCTCAATCCTTAGGAACATTGTCCTAAAGTTGTGTAATTTACCAGACAATAATTTCACCTTTGTATAAGATAATTGAATAACTCAGTGTATGAATACTAAAAATAGTTAAAATTTAGATCGAAAATCTCTTCTGGACGACGCAGAATGTAATCTGTGTAATCCACTCTTCCTGTACTATTCTACTTTTATGAACGTAAGTTTTTTTATGTCTCATATTTTCTCTTTTTTATCTATATTATCTTTTATTAGACTTCCGATTTCGTCGGAACATAGACAAGAAGTCAATTAAGAGGGTAAAAGATTTAAGACATCGGTACAATCAGAAACGTAGATTGTGTTACTCGTAGATATTACCTTTACCCCACCTCTGCCCGTTTCGAACCCTTTTCTAACGAATACCAATTACTACTTTCTTCGGTTTAAGTCCTTCGACAAAATTTTAGATCATATTCTAAAATTGCCTCTTTCGTTACCGTGGGGTGAGGTCATGAGAACGGACCCTTCAAGGTACCTGCCTCCTCGGACCATCCGATGTCAGGTCCCCTAGTGATACTTGGACTGTTTTGACTCGCTGAAGTGAAAGTGAAAAGTGAAAGTACGTAACGTCTTCCTTTACCGTTGGGTGAGGTCACAAGAACAGACCTCTTAGCGTCCCTGCCTTCTCGGACAACCCGAAGGCAGATACCCTAGCGTGTCTCAGTCTGTGTTGACTTCGCTGAATCGTCGTATTCTAAAATTTTATAATTTTAGAGAATTTAGATAATTTGATATGAGGGATTAAAATTCTTAAGTTACAAACAAATAAAGTTTCATAAGATTAAGTGTCAGAGTGTGTTCTAAAGAAAACTCTAGGAGTAAAAGACCACTTCTCACCGATGTAAACTCACTTCGTCACTGAAGATCTGTATTCTACTGGAGTACAACCTTTGACTTTACGTGTCCGCTTTGAAGGAAGGAGGAACTCAACGTCTCTCGTGTACCAATCGGGGAAGATTATTCAGTCGAAAAAGATTATTCGATGAGTATGATTTATGAAACCGTTTCAGTTTTCTGTACTTCTTTACTAGAGAGAGGAAAGGAAGATGTGTAGGGTCACCCTTCGACCGATGGGGAGGAGACTTGATTCAATAGCGAAAAATTGGTGAGAAAACCTTGAATAACTACAGATGGACCACAATAATGTATTTCTTATTTCACACTCGGAGACCTCCCGTCTCAGACACTAGTGGTGGCTAGGGTTTATGGGGGACAGTGGTAAAGGGGACTCCAGCGAAGATGTGACCCCGAAGAACTTACACCTTCTTAATCAAAGTCCTAGGAGTGTCTACGAAATTAGGAGTAGAGGTAGCAGTTGACTTGTCATCGTCGGATACTTGTCGAGGCAACACAAATTCTATATATATATATACATATATACATACATACATATACATACATAAAAAAAAGGTCTTGTATTTTTTTTGTGACAATTGAACAGTGTTATGTGTTAACACGAGGCGTCTAAACAAGAGAAGAAAAAACTATTTTATGTGGACCGAGTCCGATGACCGGAAATAATTACCGTAGAGACGAAGTCGTGAGGACCAAGACAGATAATAGGGTTTGGATGTGGTTCACGTCGTTTAGAGGTGCTTGAACGTGTGCTGGATTCTTCTGTCCACATAACTATGTAGAGAAATTAGGTCGACCTTCTAGTCACAACAGACGTCCGTCGATCTATTCTCACTCCTGGCACGGCGCGTGCCTAGACTGTACGCACAGACGACAAAGTGTTCAGAGTCTCGCGACGTGCGGGAGACGGACCGACTTGACCCCACGCTCCGACTCCCCGAGATCCTCCCTCCGTCGAACGCAATCTGGAAGGGTGTGTCCGACGATGTTGTCCGCAAGTCTGCCTGCGTGTGCGTCCTTTGTGGTAGGCTCCTGTGACCTACACTCTTCTCAACCAGGGTCGGGACTGAGACGGGCGTCACTCTGGACCCTGGTCCTGTCAGTGCCAAAGGAGGACGGAGTCAAAGGAACCCCCACCTCACTACCCCGACACTGGTCTGATAGAGGTTTCGGTTACATTTGACACCGTGAAACAAGGAATCTTTCTAATCTCTATTTGTGTCCAGCAGAACTCAAGATAGTCTACGGGTCCTCAGCACACTGACATTTCCTACATGGACAGATCCGTCTCACAATTTTGTTCTACACACGTCGGTGTCAAAGGACACTACCTCTTCGAACACCTACTAGTATTTACTAGGGTGCTGACACTCCTTTGTTTCCGTTTGTTGTGGGGTCCTGAAGATAAAAAGAGGTCTATTAAATAGCTACGGTTCCGGGAGTCTAAATAAGAATATAGTACGTTTTCTCACCTCACACAGGGTTTCGTCGTGTTCGACTCTCTTATCTGGACACTTACGTAAAAAACTGTCACAAAATCAATATCCGAAGGGACCACCGAGTCTCCCATTTCGTAGACGGACGTTACGATCTCTGGACCCAAGCTAGGGACCCAGTCCTTCTAGGGGACCTCTTCCTTTACCGTTGGGTGAGGTCATAAGAACGGACCTTTTAGGGTACCTGTCTCCTCGGACCATCCGATGTCAGGTACCCCAGCGTCTCAACTTGTGCTGACTTGGTGAAAGTGAAAGTGAAACAATATTCTCCACTTTCCAAAAATAAAGTAAATTTAATTTACACTTGTTCAATAGACAGACATGTATGGGTAAGTACGTACGTAGGTAGACAAGAAAGACTGTAGTATGGGTGACACTATTTACCATTTTTATTAAAAATACATGTAATAATACACGTTTTAGTGATCGATTACCCTTCGACGATATATCGTCTCTCGAATCGAATCACGAGACACTACTGGATCTCGCCACCCTACCCTCCGACCCTTCCTCCCTCCGAGTTATCCCTCCCCTGTATACACACATATATATATATACCGACTAAGTGTTACAACGTGTCGTCTTTGATTGTGGAGTAACGTAAGGTTGTTTCATATTACTTTTAAAATTTTACCATTTATATATGGGAGTGTCAGTATACGAAAACCTTATCAAGAATTAAGGTCCTACGATACCTTTTTGTCCACAAGAATTTAAGGGTTCCGTGGGGACACTTGTACCGGGTTTTATATTCTTACTCAACGGTAGTTCTATTATATATAGGGTTTGGATGGGAGCATTCTCATCTCCGGGTGTCACTTTTCCTTTTTTTCATTCGATCTCCCCTTTTAAACCGGCTGGAAGTATGATCTGAGAGACAAGACTGATTTCCTGAAGGTTTCTTGTCTTTCTATTTAAGCACCCCTTTGACATTTCTGTCTTGTGACTAATTTAGTTTTAAATTTTTCTAGAAAACTCGAAAAGGTTCACCTACAATCTACTCACAGAACGAGATACACGACACCTATACCTGATCAGTGTTATGTAAATAAAAGAATCTCTACAACTTTATTAGGAAGGAAAATAAAATTTCGGAATCATGAGTGTCACTTAAAATTTCTCTTATAATAAAACACAAAAGATCAATCTCTCAATATTGTAGGATGTTACTACTTTTTTTATAAAATGGCCCTTTGAATAAGTAATAAATCAATTCCGAAAGAGTTAACGTTTTAAGAGACAGGAGTATTCTAAGAGACCGGAGACGGGAGTATTGGACGTTCGGAGGTACGAGTTACCACAGATTAAGAAAAACTGGGGTACCTGAACATCGGGTGGTCTGAGGAGTGCCTTAAGAGGTCCGTCCTTATGACCCATCGGTAATGAAAGGGGTTCCCTAGAAGGGTTGGGTCCCTACCTTGGGTCCAGAGGACGTAACGTTCGACTAAGAAATGACAGACTCGGTGCTACCTTCCGGACCTTCATTTGATCTTATAACTTTGATTTTACTAAATTTGATCGTCTGTGGAAACTTTAGGGTCCCGGATTCTAAGATTGAAGTCAAAATTGTCGAGTGTCCTTACATATATAAAAGGAAGAGACCCACCAGTGAACGTCCGGATTCAATGTCTTTTTATGTAGTGGCCACGAGTGAAGGATGTGAAATGTCGACTATGTCAAGTTATGACGTCTTCTTCTTGAGTCATAAGAGTCAGACTAGTACTTTAACGTGTCCTATAAAAAGAAGTGGTTAGTAGTCGGGGATACACTGTTTTTGATCTACCAAACTCCAATATTTTGTCTATAGTTTCTTTCGGATAGAAGGGCATAGTGACCCTTACTGACATGGGACAGAGTACTGGTGGCACTATCGCTACTTTGACGTTCTTTCGTTAGAAATTTACGAAGAAGTGGGGAAGAGTTTACTGTTTTTTTTACCTTTTTAGTGTCGTTAACCTCTAGAGTTTGATAGTAAGAGGTTCCTTAAGACCTTCGTCTACCAGGTACCTTCGACTGACTACTATATACTAAGAGTCTTGTTCGTCTGTGAAATACTTTAGTCGTCGAAGACGTGTTCTGGTATTCCTGTTCCAAAGACCTGCAGAGACCTCGGTGACTGACAGTGTAAAGGGAAACATACCACAATCGACGAGTGAGCACAGGTCCAGAAACGATCGGGTACCTGACGTCGGGCGGTCCGAGGAGACAGGTACCTCAAGAGGTCCGTCCTTGTGACCCCACCCAACGGTAAAGGAAGAGGAAAACGTATGAAAACCCGTATAAAAACCAGTAGGAAGAAAACCGTTATAAAAATGGTCAAGTATAAAATTTAAAGACTGAAATTATTATGATTTTTGAGAGGATTCAGATAACAGCATAATGTCTGTTGGAGGTGGGGTGTGAAATTTTAAGTCTAAAGTGTTAGATAACGATTGTGTTAAATTCTTAACAGTCTGTATAATATGGAACGGTCAAGAATCTTTTTGAGTTTTTACCGGTATTGATGTTAATTACGAAGTTTTTATGTAGAAATAGTTCCTATAAGATTAGTAATTAATTGGAATTGTTCGCCATCTGACTATTTCTAGGTTCTGTCTCACTGATACTAAAATGAATATATTTTTGGTGTTAAGTGGTGCTAGTATACTAAACTAGACTAGGAGTTGTATGAAAGAGAAATTACTAACAAATGCCACAAAGAAGATATTATTATGATGTTTAGTTTAGGAGTTTCTCTGAGGTTGAAGACTTTAGTATATATAATGACATTTTACTGTCTTCTAGTTTCGTAAATCCTAATATTTTTATCTCTTATTCTTTACGATACAATGTAGTTTAATAGGTCACTTCTGAGTTTCTGTATGTGTCTTACTCTATAACTGAGTGTTGATATTTAGTCTAGAGTCTCAGATTTAGTCTGTGTGTTTGATATTTAGTTTGATATACACTTTTAAGTTGTAACTTCTGTCAGTGGTGAAACCCGACTTTGAAACCTATTTCCTACTAGTCTTTTCGTCTAAAACTTCTTCTCAAGGGACTGAAAGTCCTTTTACACCCACCAGGACACTGGTGTTGTTCTTTGCTGTTTTTGGTCGTAATTAGTACAGACTACCTAAATTTTTTTTCACTCGAGGCACCGTAGTGAAAATTTCGGTCAGTCAGTCACTGTCCACTCGAAGGGTCCACCGAGTCTCCATTTCTTAGGTGGACGGTCACTTCCTTTACACCCAAACTAGGGACCTAGTCCTTCTAGGGGACCTCCTCCTTTACCGACAGTTAAGGGAAAGAACGGACCCTTTAGGGTACCTGTTTCCACAGGTTACCCGATGGTAGATGTCTTTGCGTTTCTCAGACTGTGCTGCCTCCGTGACTCGTGTTGTTGTTTAACCACTGTTCGGTGTGAGGATGTTCACGCGGATAACCGCCGTATTTGTACAATCGTTGGTGACAAACCTTTCGTTCGGTCAGTGGTCGTATATGTACGATGCGATCGTAAATGTATACCTAATGGGTCTGTTATTTTGTTTACGAATGTGTAAAGATGGACAGTTTCGGGTGGTCAGAGAATTAATGGGTGAAGAGTCTTTGGGTATACTTTAGTTAAGGGACTGGACGAACCTGTCTAACAAGGATGTTCGTATCGAAAGAAACTGAAACCGTACATTTTTTCAAGTTGAAGAAACCCACCACCAGAGGAAGAAACTTTTAGACTTTTTTTTTAGTGTAACTATTACCATCAAAAATTATCACTTTATCAATAAAAAAGTTTATACATCTTTTTATTATGTTCCCTAATTTTTTATGTATTCCTTAAAAAAGATCCAATAAGGACTTACCGGTTCACCAAGAGGGATGAAAGAAGGGATTGTCTTCGTCTTCTATAATTCTTCTCCACCGTTCTTATGTGTCTTCTTGATATGCTTTTTCCAGAATTACTGGGTCTATTGATACTACCGATCTAGTGAGTGGATCACGGTCTGTAGGACCTCACACTTCAGTTCACCCGAAATCCTTCGTAGTGATACTTGTTTCGATCACCTCCACCACCTTAAGGTCAACTCGACAAAGTTTAGGATTTTACACTTTCGACACCTTCACGACGTGAGTTATACGGTCTTTTAAACCCTTTGAGTCGTTCCCGATGTACTCACCTTTTACAGTCAAAAGTAAGGTTAGGATTTCTTTCGGTCACGGTTTCCTATACGTTTGATGACGTGTCAACGTGGGTAAAGTGTGCGATCGTTTCATTACGAGTTTTAAGAGGTTCGGTCAGAAGTTGGTTTACACTCGACTCTTGGAGGTCTACAAGTTCGACCAAAATCTTTTCCGTCTTCTTGGTCTCGAGTTTAACGGTTGTACATAAACTAGTATCTTTTTCGTTCTCTTAAGGTCTTTTTGTAGATGAAGACAAAGTGACTGATTCGATTTCGGGAACGACACACTTAGTGTTGTTTGACACCCTTTTAAGAATTTCTCTACCCTTATGGTCTGGTGGAATGGACGGACGACTCTTTAGACATACGTCCAATTCTTCGTTATCAAATCTTGGTCTGTACCTTGTTACCTGATCAAGTTTTATCCCTTTCCTTATACAGGTCCGTATAAGTGGGATAAATTGAATATACGTCTCATGTAGCACACTTTACGGTCCGACTAACTTCTAGTTCGACCTTAGTTCTAACGACCCTCTTTATAGTTATTGGAGTCTATACGTCTATAGTGGTGGAATTACCGTCTTCCACTTCTCCTTGGTTTCTCGGATAACTATTCCACTTTCTCCTTTGACTTTTTCCACCGAATTTTGAGTTGTAAGTCTTTTGCTTCTAGTATCGTGGACCAGGGTAGTGAAGTATCGTTTATCTACCCCTTCGTTGTCTTTGTCACCGTCTGAAATAAAAGAACCCGAGGTTTTAGTGATGTCTGTCACTGAAGTCGGTACTTTAATTTTCCGCTAATAAGGAACCTTCTTTTCGATACTTTTTGGATCTATCGTATAAGTTTTAGTCTCTGTAGTGAAACGGTTCTTTCCAGGTAGATGAGTTTCGTTACCAAAAGGGTCATCAGTGCATACCTACATTCTCAACCTGGTATTTCTTTCGACTCGCGACTTCTTGACTACGAAAGTGTGACACCACAACCTCTTCTGAGAACTCTCAGGGAATCTGTCATTCCTCTAGTTTGGTCAGGTAGGATTTCCTTTAGTTAGGACTTATACGTAACCTTACTGACTACGACTTCGACTTTGAGGTTATGAAACCGGTGGACTACGTTTCTTGACTGAGTTACCTTTTCTGGGACTACGACCCTTTCTAACTCCCGTCCTCCTCTTACCCTGTTGTCTCCTACTCTACCAACCTACCGTAGTTGAGTTATTAGTACTCAAACTCGTTCGAGACCCTCTATCAAATCCTGTCCCTTCGGACCGCTCCACGTCAGGTACCCCCAGTGTCAGCCTGTGTAGACTCGCTAACTTGTCGTTGTATTTCTTGCACAGACGCGTGACCACCTACTTTCACTTCACAATCGGTCAGTCAGTACAGACTGAGAAACACTGGGCTACCTGACATTGGACAGTCCCAGGAGCCAGGTACCTTAAGAGTTCCGTACTGATGATCTCACTCATCGGTAAGGGAAGTGGTCCCCTAGAAGGGTTAGGTCCCTATTTTGGGTCCAAAAGGACGTAACGTCCGTCTAGTAAATGGTGGACACGGTGGTCCCTTCGGACTTGTTTACTTCACCACCCATGTAAGGTAGTAAACTAACACCTATGTAAGGTAGTTCCCGAAGAGTCCATCGAGTCAACCATTTCTTAGACGGATACTATGTCCTCTGGGACCAAGTTAAGGACCCACCCGTTCTGAAGTCGTTGGGTGACATTATAAGAACGGACCTCTTAATGTACCTGTCTTCTCGGACTACCCGATGTCAGGTCCCCGACCGTTTCTCAGTTTATACTGTCTCACTAACAGTGATGACGATAATGTAATGTAGTTTAGAAAGTTTGAAGGGGTTTCCCTTTCCAAACCAATAAATTTTTTTTTTATTTTCTGTAGTTAAAATAATGTCTTTCAAGTCTTCGTAAACGGACAAAGGGAATTCTCTTTGTTCTTTTGTCTACAAAGAGTCTTGTCAGGATGGAAGGCGTTTACAAGTTCAATCATCGGACAGTTGTGATCAAGGAAAACTGTAGAACAGAACGAGACTTCAGACGTAGAATGAAACACTCAAGTCTTGAATAGATTGGAGATGTGAACACATATGTGGAAACAGACTTAAATATACTTGTTCTCTTTTAGTAGTTTGAATGTATGTTCTACTACTAACGTACGCCCCAAAGGGTCCAGTACGACCACCATTTCTTAGGCGGACGGTTAAGTCCTCTGTGTTCAAGCTAGGGACACAATCTTTCTAGAAGACTTCTTCCTTTACCGTTGGGTGAGGTCCTAACACCGTACCTTTACAGTTTTCTCAACCTGTCCTGAGTCGTGTTTCACGTTATCCAGGGTCTGTAAAAGGATCTTATTGATAGAGAAAAAGTTAGATTACTCTTATGTGTTGTGGGTCTGTAGGGGAAGAATAAGAGGGTTATGTGTGTTTAATATTTACCTATTGAATAAGTTTCCTGAAGGGACCACTGAGTCACCATTTCGTAGGTGGACGGTTTGGTCTCTGGACCCAAACTAGGGACCCAGACCTTCTAGGGGACCTCTTCCTTTCCCGTTGGGTGAGGTCATAAGAACGGACCCTTTAGGGTATCCGTCTCTTCGGAACACCCGATGTCAGGTACCCCAGTGTTTTCTCAGTCTATTTTGAATCACTGATTTGTTGTTGAATAAGTTTGAAGAAGTCTAGTCTTTTGATATAAAATGTTTCTTTCCCTCATTCTTCAGTTCCCTCTTAGTAGGTTTTTAAACCAAATTCGGGAGGAACTAAAATTGGGTACACAACAAACGTCTCAGTATCGTCGAAGGCATTACATTTGTTCGTCTTAAGTTCTCTCTACTAGAGTGTTATCTTTCGTGTATTTTAAACTAAAAAGGGTATCATACCTTCTTAATTCTTAGTAAGTATGTCATATGTTGGATTTTGGCTGATTACGTCATAAAGAACACTCATATTCGTTATACTATCACTTAAATTTTGTAAAGGAGTTCACAATGAGTTTCAATTATAGTTAAAATTATTACTAGTCAAAAGGGACTAGAAATTTACTAAGTATTATTGACTAATACACTATATCCTTGGTGACGCAGCCGAGAAGACATAGCCGTATTAGTTTCTCTATCATTTTAGTGAATTATTAAAGTTTACAAGGAAATTATAGGATCAATTGTAAGAACATCGATTACTCGACAAAAATTTAACGTAATGAGGAATCTCTTATACGAATTTATATCAGAAGGAAGTTTGAGATAGTGTTGTCAAACCGACTAATTTTTAACTCCTATTCAATAAGAATTTCGACAACTGTCTCATCTTTTACGTCTCAAACTTATCTTCATTTTCTGTAATGTAATTTCTTAGGGATCAAATAAGGTCCGAATGAAAAAAACTCTGGATTTAATACGAACTATAGTTCACGTTTCGATTCGTACTAACTCTGAAATACTAATTACAGTAGTGTCCGGTACGGAGAGACTCTTTTGGTTGTCGGAGATGATACACATTTAACATGTAAAGTCTGTACTTTACATAACCCGACCAGTTTTACAACTAAGTCCAAAAGAAGGTATTGTAGAGTACCTTTTTTTAAGATTGATTTCCCACTTGAAAATCCCGTTAGGTTATGAACGACATAGACATCCAAAGGGTCCTTCTTGTTTCCGTCAGTTTATCCTGTAACAATGACTACACCTGTTCCAATTTCGTTTGGTTTTACTGAAAGATGGTGGGTTTTAAATCTTTGACATTCTGACACTGGTCCCCGAAGGGTCTACCGAGTCGCCATTCCTTAGGCGAACGATTACGTCCTCTGAGGCCAAGATAGGGACCCAGGTCTTCTAGGGGACCTCCTCCTTTACCGTTGGGTGAGGTCATAAGAACGGAATTTTTAGGGAACCTCCTCGGACCGTCCGACGTCAGGCAGTCCAACGTTCTCAACCTGTCCTGACTCACTGACTTGTCCGTGCGCGTGTTCCGATACTGGTCGGAATCCACGTACAGCTCCCCTCTCTCAACAAAGGTCTTGGGTTTCTCTCGACATCGATGGTTTTTCCCAGTGGGTATCCTTCGTTGCGGGAAGTCACTTTCTGGTGTCAATGACAGGTGGGGACCAGGTCATCCGCCCCTCGGCCCTCATTTATGGGTTCTAAAGAAGAGGAGGGTTCGACACTAGACGAGGATCCTGGTGAATAAGGTGTTCAAGCCTACCCTCGATTTCCTGTTTCCTTGGTTAACTTCGTCATTCATTTCCGAGTCTTGTCACCTCTACCCTCCTCTTGCCCAGACGTCCTCATTCACCTCTTCTGGGCCGCACGATCGAGCGACGAGAAGTGAAGACCGTCTTAGGTAGAGGGGAAGGTTCCCGTTGTCCTTGTGGTCGAAAGGTGCGTCCGACAGGAGGCTCTGCGGTCGACGAGAGGCTCGGGGCACACGACTGGCGTAACGTGAGGACGAGGGGACGTCTCGGCGAGTCACGCCGGAGTTCCACTTGTCTCCGCGACGTGTAATTAGTCCCAGAGGGTCGTGAACTGTCTTATGGACCGTATTTCACACACATACTCTCCAAACCATTAACTTATGGACATGTTAGATGACCGTGTTATTTCGACAAACTACAATAAATTATAATCCTTTTCCAAAAAGCAAGTCACCCCCTTGATATTGACGTCTCCTTGGGCCAAGCAAGTCTGTACGACGATCGAAACAATTGAAGCCATTGTCAGAATAAATAAATAAAAAAAAGGATTCCGACTAAAGTGAGTCTTGTGACGTAAGTACTCAGAGTACACAGGAGTTAGTCTCTGTCGTGGGATTACTTTAGATAGTACCTCTTTAGGTCCGAAGGGCGGCGGTGACGACGACGATTCAGCGAAGTCAGTACAGGCTGAGACACACTGGGGTATCTGCCGTCGGGTAGTCTGAGGGGGTAGGGACCCTAAGAGGTCTGTTCTTGTGGTCTCACCCAACGGTAAAGGAAGAGGTTACGTATTTCACTTTTCACTTTCACCTCAGCGAGTCAGCACAGGTTGAGAATCGCTGGGGTACCTGACATCGAGTGGTCCGAGGAGGTAGGTACCCTAAAAGGTCCGTTCTCATGACCTCACCCCACGGTAAACGGAAGAGGATAAAAGGGGATTTAGGACAGAGATGAGACAAACGGGAAACTAGGGCCCGACCGTTGCACGAGGCGACTGAGTCACGGTTCGGGTCTCTTTTGTGTAAGTGACCAGTGGTTTATGTAAAACTGGTCACAGAGACTTAGTTTGATTCTGACTTCATCACCAAAAGATCATTTAAGGAATTTGTTTGTTAAATTCTTAGATTCAGGGAAAGGGAGCGCAGGTCGAGGCCTTCTAAAAAGGTCGACTTGAGACGAGAGTAGGTGACCCAGAGTCCGAGGGGAAAGGGAAGGACATAGAGAGGGTATCTTAAGGTTTGGGGAGGGAGACTCACACAGAGATCTCAGAAAGAGTACGTGCTCGACTTCACCGAAAGAATGGTTTTGTGAAGTAGGTATGTTTGTGTCGTGTTTCGAGTCAGGTAACATTGGTAGTCACTCATAATTAAACGTCTTCTTTATTATCGATTGTAGATCCTTTAGGTCCAGAGAAAAATTTACTTGAGTAAATTAGGAGTGATTGTTAGAAGACATCGGACCACCCGACGGTAGATACCCCAACGTGTCTCAGCCTGTGCTGACTTCGCATCGTTGTTAGAAGACATTACCAACACTAATAATTGGGGTAAAATACCCTACTCTTTGACTTACATTAGTTAAATTAAGGAGGGTAACTTTACCGGGTGAAACCGAACCGGGTCGGACTTATTTAGTGGTCGTTCTCCCCACCTACTGGTGTACACCGAACAGGATTAGTTCTGGTAAAGCCCACGGACCAGTCCTTATAGGTACGACGTGACCACCTCCCGTCAAGTACGACTCTTTATTCGTCCTCGTAGAGTAAACGTCCATACTCTCCTGTCACCGGTCCTCGTAAACTGACACCCCGTGCGGAGAGACCCATGACCAGGACCTGAGGGGGGAGTGATCGGTACGTCGACGTCTTTTGAAGGAATCGAAGAACCTCGAAGTTGAAAGAGTAGACTGTCCATCCCATTGCTACCCTGGATAGAGTCCTCCGCACCAACTTTAATCGAATCCGCCCGAGGACACCACTTTGTCACAAGTCCGACCAGGAGGCAATCTGGTCAATCCAAAATACAGATGTGAATGACGGAGAAACGACAGACAAAAACTACTCTTGGTAAAAAGTTCCCGAAGGGTCCACCGAGTCACTATTTCCTGGACGGACGGTCCCGTCCCCTACGTTCTCTGAACCCAAGTTGGGGACACAGTCCTTCTAGGGGACCTCATCCGTTACCGTTGTGTGAAGGCATAAGAACGGACCTTTTAAGGTACCTGTCTCTTCGGACTACCAGAAATGTCATGTGCCCCAGCGTTTCTCGTCCTGTACCGACTCGTGTGTGTGTGTGTGTGTGTATATATATAAAGAATTAGAAATAACTTACACAATGTTATAACGAAGACAAAACAAAACAACGACAACGACGACGACAACAAACCGGTACATCGAGGGGTTCGGCATAGGAGACATAACCTTCCACTTCGGAATTGAAGACATGGTGGGTTCTCCAGGGACAGAGACAATTTACGGTTTCACTTTCATATCGAAGTCTGATTATTATGGTAGAGAGTTTCAAGTAGAACATCCTAAGATATTATAAAGATTACCTTTCCTCTTCAAACCCCGACCGACCGTCCACAACCTCCTTTACTCCTCCAATACTACCTTACCAAAATTTTAGGGATTAATCTCGCACATTCCGGACTCTGTTTGTCCGGTCCTTCTTTCTCCTCATTCTTTTGACCTTCAAATAATGGAAAGCATCATCTTTCTGTCGATTGGTATTATTAAAGATTTTCGTCGTCTCGTAAGGATCCTCAGTTTGTCGTACGAACCTACAAATGTCCATATTTGGGGTACATTAGGACGATTACTGTGATACAACCGACTAAATCAGTGGTTCAACGTAGTTTGAGAAAACACTGGGGTACCTGATATTGGGAGGTCCCAGGAGAGAGGTACCCTAAGAGGTCCGTTCTTATGACCTCGTCCCACGGTAAAAAAAAAAGGAGGTCCCCTAGAAAGGCTGGGTCCCTAGTTTGGCGTCAGTGGACGTAACGTCCTTCTAAGAAATGACGGCTCGGTGGTCTTTGAGGTACTGTAATACCGGGTCCAATATGAAAGTAGGAGTAGAAGATCCTATCCCTTTGCCTCTGAGTGTCTACAATTCATTTTAACAGTTTTAATGTTGTGACCAAAACCCCTCCCCCTCCCTTGTAGAGAATTGGTAAGTCGACGTGAAACGTAGAGTGGTAACGACGAACGATGAGTGACCCTAAATAATGTGGAGGTCTATCGAGGTTTCACTTTATCGTTGGGGCCGGTGGAGGAAAGAAATTAAATTTTAGTTAAGACAGACAACGTTCAAGTAGTGCAAATTGAAACGAAGAAACGGTTCGTTTGAGTACCAGACTCAGGAACGGCTCCCGTAGATTCCTCAAGTATCTCCGAATTTTCGGTTGCGTGGACGTCAGTTTCGGCGAGAGTCGGGGAGTCATCCTAACAGAACAAAGTAAGTGTAGGTTTCACAAACTAAAGCTTTTACTCTCCTCTCTCCCCTGTAAAACTCCTCCTCTCTGATTTTACTCTTCTTCTTTTCAAAGTTCCCACTCCCCGTGGACGAGTGGCTTCAGGGACTTCGTCCAAATTTTGAGGGTTGGTCTCTCTTAAGTCTGCGAGGTCTGGCGACTGGTCGGACTTCTTGAACCAGTGAACCTTACAACTCGTCGACAGGAACACAGATCTAAACGTTTCATTTCGTGGATCAACCCCCCCCTTTGGGGGAAGGAGGGTCGGAGACGTGGGGTAGTCGGACGTCGGACTTCCGGGTCGTCGAGATTCTGGACGGGCCTGACAAATCACAGGAACCTTCTAACTCTGTTGTCTCCCCGAAAAGTCCGTGTCAAACACCCCGTCACCCCTTGTCCCCAACGGTTCTCTCCTCCTTTTCGCAATACACACCCCCATGTATCCCTTGGACACTTGGGAAATTCCAGAAGGTTTTTAGTGATCCCAGCTTCCTCAGGAATCCCGTTTTTGACCACTACGAGGTGGTGATCGTACCATCCCTCGACCATTGGGTTTCTGACGTTTGATGTATTAATAAAATACGTTATGAAGTGACAAGGTCTATGTCAAAGACAGTAGAAGGTCAACTCTACCGAACTTCGAGGTTAGGAAACCGGTTGGACTATACTTCTCGACTGAGTAACCTTTTCGGGGACTACGACCCTGTCTAATTTCTGTCCTCCTCTTCCCCTGTTGTCTCCTGCTCTACCAATCTGTCGTCGTGGTTGAGTTATCTGTACTCACACTCGTTCGAGGCCTTCTATCACTTCCTGTCCCTTCGGACCGCACGACGTCAGGTACCACAGTGTTTCAGCCTGTACAGACTCGTTGACTTGTTGTTGTCGTGCGGAAAGTATGTTTACCTGGAGTCGAAGAGGATTAATTCCAAGACGCAGGAGAAACGTGGGGAGTGTTAAAGTTTTTCTACAGTGGTTTCCAATTAAATTTAGTATTGGGGGAATATGGATCGTTTCCATGACCCTTTGTCCCATCTTTATATTTAACCTTAGCGAAAAGATTTCCCGTTAAAGTATTAGTTTAGTTTTCGGAGTTTAGACACCGGATTGAAACTGAGTCATTAAAGTAAATGTTCTTTATAGGGTTCTATATAAATGTTTCTATCAATAGTGTCGGAACAAGTATTGCTGTGAACCTTTGGTGGATTGTAGGGAGTTTGTCTCCAACATGTAAGGACTGACCCCTTACTTACTTCCTCGGTAAATTATACTAACTCTTCGTTCGTCGAACAAAGGACCTTGTTTGATGACATGTTACAATTCTGTCCTTTTTACCCAACTTATTATAAACAGACGTGAATATTTTTATAAGTACACGTACGTACGAGTCAGCGAGTCAGTGCATGTTAAGAAATACTGGGGTACCTGACATCGGGTGGTCCGAGGGGACAGGTACCTTAAAGGGTCCGTTCTTCTGACCTCACCCAGTGGCAAAGGATGAGGTCCCCTAGAAGGACCTCGCCTTGGGTACAGAGAACGCAGAGGACGTAACTGTCCTCCTCAGAAAGAGTGTGACAAAGATTATTTTCCTTGTATTCACTATCGTCAATAGAGGTCTACTGTTCACATATACCGTCTATAACGAAAAATTAGGTGTACAAGTGTTAGGACGGAAAGAAGAGTCCTCCTAGAAAGGAAACAAATCTTAACGTTACACGGTCCATTTCTTCCTGTGAAAGGTTGGAGAGGACGTGGACTACCGAATCGGTTTACTCTACCGTACCGTAGAAGGGCGTCAAGAATCCTTGAAACACGACGAGGCGTCTTCCTGGCGAGAAGGGAGGGAGAGAATGAAGAAGGACAGACCTCATGTCTATTGTGAACCTCAAGGACCTTCCGTTTCTGGGGAACTATTCTTCTCATCTTTGTGAAACTTATTTCCACAATATTTGTAAGGACACGGTCACCGTGTCACGATTTCTTAGACGGACGGTTAGGTCCTCTGTGCCCAAAGTAGGGATCTAACCCTTCTAGGGGACCTCTTTCCTTACCATTGGGTGAGGTCATAAGAACGGAGCTTTTAGGGTACCTGTCTCCTCAGATCGTCCGATGTCAGGTACTCCAGCGTCTCAGTCTGTACTGACTCGTTCGTACATCAGGTTTGTAAGTGCGTGTTCATAAACACACTTATATGTTAATTGGAGACCTCCTCACGTTAGGGATCCAGTATATACATTATGTGTGTGTGTGTGTGTATGTGTGTGTGTGTATATTTTAAATACTCTGTTACTAGTTAAAAAGAGACCTCTTCGACATGACAAACCGTCCGTATATAGTGTTATTAACTAGTTCCTTACTCCGACTTAGACAAACGTTCATACTGCTAGAAAGAAGTTTTGAACGACAACAGTAACAAGTCGACGAGTCAGTACAGACTGCGACGTTGGGGCACCTGACGTCGTGCGGGCAAAGGAGACAGGAAGTGGTAGAGAATCTCAAACATGTTTAACTTTCGGTGACTCAACCACCACGAAAAATTGATTGAGTAGGAGACAACGGGAGAAGAGGAGGACGGAAGTTGAAAGGGTCGTACTCCCAGAAAAGATTTCTCAGTCAAGAAACGTAGTTTACTGGTTTCATAACCTCGAAGTCGAAGTCGTAGTCAGGAAGGTTTCTTATAACTCAACTAAAGGAAATCCTGACTGACCAAACTAAAGGAACGTCAGGTTGGGAGACAGTTTACATAAAGAGTTATACAAGTATAAATGAGTCCGTGTAAAATCATACTGACGACTTCCTTACAGTATTTACAACGATAATAACGGAACTGTGACAGTAGTAAAATCATACGAAGATAATACGTATATCCACAGTCGTGGAAGAGAAGGGAATTTAGACACCGAATCTTAGTAATCATAGAAAGGTCCAACTCCACGTTACTCTGTATTGTTCATCCACGGCACTACGGAAGTATCCGTTACCGTTCACCTTTATACTACTCTACATAATCGGTGACATTTCCAACCACTAATTTCAAAGACTTTGGAGTTTAGTACCGAAGGTAGAAGTCTTCTAAAAAGAGGAACTTTCATGGATTAGATAGAATAGAAGAATCTCTTACGACCCTGGAATACAAAAGGCAAAGAGTAGTTACGTATGAAAGGTACTTGGGTTGTCACTGAAAAGTCTCTCCGAACTGTAATTTACATGACTTTAAGAAAGATCCGAGACACTGGAACTCATAAAGTTTCGGTATTGTGTCTTAGAGACAGAGTAATTCTTTATTGTATATAAAAGGTCACTTAAGAAACCAATAAACCCCTTTTACGTCCTTTTTGCATGTACCGTAATCAAGTTCTAAAAGAACACTTATTCTCGGTAAAAATGTAGTACATAGAGATTGCTATGTCGTCTTCCTTGACTGACTTGTTTTTCAGAACTCTTTATAACGTTAATAGAAACATTTTCTAGTTTCCCTATTTTACGGACTTTCTCCTTCGAATAAGCATATCTTGCCATCTTTTTACAATGTACTACAACTTCTCCTTTTCCATTTTAAAATATGTTGGAAGACGAGTAAGACGGAGACATTGAATCGAACGAGGAACGATTCAGACCTAGTGTATCCAGTACATCAGAGTCTTTCATCCCTGAATGTTATCATCCTTCATCTCGAATAGAGTGAGTGAGAACAGGTTGCGAAACGTTAGCGGTCAGTCAAGTCCGCGAGTCAGCACAGGCTGAGAAACGCTGGGGTACTTAGAGTCGTACGGTCCGGAGGGACAGGTAGTGGTAGAGGGCCTCAAGTGAGTCTGAGTGCAGGTAGCTCAGGNCTCTTGGAAGACTTAAAAGAGCTCAACGCCGTCCACGAGAGCTGAATGTGGCCCCTGGAGTCCCTGGGCGAGACCACCGGAGTCCTTTCCGGTCAGGGGTACGCTCAAGAAGCCCCCGGAGAGGCCTAAGGAGAGGGCTGCTACGGCCCCGGATTCTAGAACACACCTCAGCCAAGGCCTTTGGCTCGTAAGGAGAGGTCACGACTGTACCTAGAACCCCATGTAGACTTCAGAGGGGTCCCTTTAGTCAGGAGCAGAGATCACCCCCGTACGTGCACGCGAAAGGAGGGCTCGACATCGTTATCACAGTGCGAAGGGAAGCGCACCTAGTTCCCTAGACCCCGAAAGGGAGCTGCGAAAGGGTGTACCGAAAGGGTGCTCCTAAAGGGTCTCCCGACAGGGTGCACGGTGGCACCACACTCAGCTAGGAACCGAACTTTCAGCTCCTTCACGTCCCTTTTGTCCAAAGGGACCTTACCTGACTCTGTAGACCCAATGAGACCCTTACCACCGTGCTGGGACCTCAAGGAGAGCGGAAAGGACACCTCTCGCGGAGGAGAACTCTACGATACCCTTGCGGCCCTTAAGAAAGGTCTGGTGCTTCCCTTTCCTAGGGAGGAGAGCTCGATCCTCCGCCTGTGCCCCGAGGAGACCTACTCCCGCACTGAGAGCACGAAGGAGAACTTACCTCTGCCCATACAGCCCCTTGAAGAACTCAACGTCGTTACCACACTTCCTGGCAAACCTTCAAGGTCTCCAATCCACACTAATCGAAGCTCTTCGGAGTCGCCTTTACCCGGAGTAGAGCGGACCTACCCTCTTGGAGGACCTAAAAGAGCTCAACGCCGTACACGGGAGCTGAATGCTACCCCTGGAGTCCCTGGGCGAGACCACCGGAGTCCTTTCCGGTCAGGGGTACGCTCAACGAGCCCCCGGAGAGTCATAAGGAGAGGGTAGCTACGGCCCCGGATTCTGGAACTCACCTCAGACACGGTTTGGACTCCTAAGGAGAGGTAACGACTGTACCTAGAACCTCATGAAGACCTCAGAGGGGACCCTCAGTCAGGAGCAGAGCTCACCCCCGTACGTGCACGGGAATGGAGGGATCGATATAGTCGTAACAGTGCGAAGGGAAGTGCACTTAGTTCCCTAGACACCGAAAGGGAGCTCCGAAAGGGTGTCCCGACAGGGTGCACGGTGGTACTACACTGAGATAGGAGCCTAACTTTTAGCTCCGTCACGTCCCTTTTGTCCAAAGGGACCTTACCTGACTCTGTAGGCCCCCTGAGACCCTTACCACCGTGCTGGACCTCAAGGAGAGTGGAAATGACAAATCTCGTGGAGGAGAACTCTACGCTACCCTTGGGCCCTTAAGAAAGGCCTGTGCTTCCCTTTCCTAGGGAGGAGAGCTCGATCCTCCGCCTTTGAGCCGAGTAGACTTACACCCGACCCGAGAGCACGAAGGAGAGCTCACCTCTGCCCATACNAGTGAGAGGTGAAAGTGAAAGTAGTTCTCCGAAAAGTCAAGGAGAAGTGAAAGACGGTATTCCCACCATAGTAGACGTATAGACTCCAATAACATAAAAAGGGTCGTTAGAACTAAGGTCGAACACGAAGAAGGTCGGGTCACAAAGAATACTACATGAGAAGTATCTTCAATTTATTCGTCCCACTGTTATATGTCGGAACTGTGTGAGGAAAAGGATAAACCTTGGTCAGACAACAAGGTACAGGTAAAGATTGACAACGAAGGACGGGACGTATATCCAAAGAGTTCTTCGTCCAGTCCACCAGACCATAAGGGTAGAGAAAGTCTTAAAAGGTGTCAAATAACACTAGGTGTCAGTTTCCGAAACCGTATCAGTTATTTCGTCTTTATCTACAAAAAGACCTTGAGAGAACGTTTTGACGAATTAACACGGACAGGTCCATTTCCAGTCCGTAAGGGGAGGGGTACAACTGGTGACAAGGGTGTACGTGCGTTTTGAGGAATCAAATTTGGTCGGATCTCGTCAGTCAATCACAACGGGTGATATCAGACAGATATTTTTGAGACATTGGGCAAACAAGCCCCGAGTCTCGAATTGAGGAGCCCCGGGCGACCACATTATTTGGACTCAAGAGGTTGAGGGGCTCGTGCCACGGACCAAGGAGGTTGTCACAGAACCACTACAAATCACATTCGATTGACTAGTTTCCCTCACTAAAGTTTACCCTTTTACCGAGACTACGACATTCTCGAACCAAGAACACGTTTACCAGTGTTTAGTCCAGAACACTGGTACGTGCGTAAAATGTCTAACAGAGGTACAGTCACTCCGACTTTCCCTCCACCCCCGTCCCCGTCCACAACCGTTCCTTACTTGATAACTATCTCGTCGTTATACTTTCGTAAAGTCAACCGGACTGAGAAAACCCCCAGGGGTCGTCGTCACGGTCCGGAATAGGCCACGTGTCGAAGGTTCCGGACCCCCCGTGGAGGTCAGTCCTGTCTCAGACCCTTACTACCCATAGGAAAAGAACCTGAGTGTCGGGCAACCAGTCTTAGGAGTGGACTAAGTGGATTTCTGGGATCCTATCCCTTTATGTAGGGGAGAGACGTACCGGGGAGGTTCTTTGTCGGGATTGGATGTTACTCGCTTGTGACTAGAAAACATCTGTCATTCGGGAGACTGGTTGACAACAAGGTTGACTACGACCCTGTAACTCTACATACACAGAACCTATAAAAGGGACCTTAGAAAAGGAGAAAAGAAAACAACACGGGTTCAGCGCCTTAGAGGGTTACTGGTGGCCCCTCGGTTATAGGTTACGTTTTCGTTCTCTCAAAAATAATGGTTTGAGCTCGACCCCGAGGGTGGTAATGGCTGCGTCACCGATATCCCTCCTCGGGGGCCCAAAACCTAATGTAATGAATATATCCCTCACAAGTACTTTTTGTCTTAAAGATCCATCCCCCTGTAGACTAACCAGTGAAAGAAAGCTTCCGAACACACAACCAAAAACTAACCAGGGATAATGGATCCATCTGGTGTTCAAGGACTTACCATTCAGTCCTCTAAGACCAGACCCCAGGCTAACCGAGTACCCACCACCCCACTCCAGTCCCCTAAAGGTTTCCGAGAAAAGGGCCTTGGAATGTTTTACCTCAAAAAGACAATTGTTTTACCTCATCGAATCTAAGAAGTGAAACGGACTCACAGATCATGAAGACGAAGTCAGGTGACGTAATTCAGATTCGGTCTAAGGGTCGTCACGAAGACTGACACAAAAAGACCTGAAGGGTCCACCGCGATCACCATTTCTTAGCTGGACGGTTACGTCTCTGTATTCTCTACACCCAAGTCAGGGACCCAGTCCTTCTAGGGGACCTCCTCTCGTACCGTTGGGTGAGGTAATAAGAACGGATCTCTTAGGGTACCTGTCTCCTCCGACCGTCCGATGTCAGGTACCCCAGTGTTTCTCAGCCTGTGTTGACTTCGTGGAGTGGTGTGTGGATAAAGAGAGAAGAGATAAAGTCGAAATCCACTTTAGATATGGAACAAAATTTAATTTAGAAGAGTAACGAAAGTAGAACTGAAAATTGAGGATAAAACATAAAGTATAGACACCTAGTAAAACAGAATTAAGAACTCAAAATAGAAGGTTAATGACAGAAAAGTAGACATTGTAGATTAAGTGGTAAATGGGAAGAAGACTCTATAAAAAGTTACTAATATAAAAAAAAGTCCTAAAACTACCTAAAGATTTAAAGGTAAAGGAAACACTTAGCACGGAATAAGAACGACATGCTTAAGATTAGAAAGAGAATAAAAAAGGTTGTAGAATTCACATAAACAAACGTTTTGAAAAACATTCTAAATTTCATCGGGGTTTGATCTTTACTTACGGTCACAGACTTATAGAGAGTTCTCAGAAGAGAATACACCAGTATAAGAAAGGAATGGAATACACCCTACATAAAATCCCTTTGTGTAACGAGGGTCTGCATCTCTTAAGTGTTACTCTGAAATGCAAATCCAAGTGTTTTAAAATAGTAAAAGATCTGATTAAATAAAAAAGTATTAAAGTCGTAATGACTTTATATATTTTACGTGTTTTAGTTTATATTCCCATTTGAAACTAATAACAACTGTTTGTACATGTAAGGAGATCGGTGCAACAACGACAAATTAACGATTCAACACAGAAATTCTGAGGTACCTGACATCGGACGGTCGGAGGAGACAGGCATCCTAAAAGGTCCGTTCTTATGACCTCACCCAACGGTAAAGGGGGAGGTCCCCTAGGAGGACTGGGTCCCTAACTTCGGGGGGTAGAGGACGTAACCGTCCACCTAAGAAATGGTAGATGTTCGAAGTGTCGAAGGGGACACTTCGAAAAGATCGGTATTACCAGTAAATATAGTGGGGATTTTACAGCGAGATCGAGGGACCGTCTCTTACATGAGGAAAGGGTGAGGACGGGGTCTGTTGGGGTTTAGACAAAAGACTTCGTTGTCCCTATATAACATGGAGTGTCCTTTAATATCGGTACTAAAACAGTATTGAAAATTACCTCGTACTAGACATTTTTATAACTTAGTAATACGACATGTGGACCTTGTTTATATTATAACATTTAGTTGATATGAAGTTATTTTCATTTTAGACAAAAGACAATGATACTAAAAAACCGAAATGATCTTAAAGTGTAGTTACCTGAGTATGAAGCGTATTACAAAAACACGCATACCGAACAAGGTGAATTATAGTACGAGAACTCCAAGTAAATACAACCACACATAGTCGTCAAATAAGGTAAAGTAATGATTCGTCTTAAGGTAAAATACTTATATGGTGTTAAATAGTGAGTGGTCAACGACCTGTAAACCCGACAAAAATAGTAAAACGACGGTACTTGTTTCGACGATACCTAAAACGTATGTTTATAAACACAGTATAAAAGGAGAAACGTACGAACCATAAACCAATTACCTACGACTTTTAACTTTAAAACACACCAAATTACAACTTGAAAAAATAAAGACATATCACAACCCTGGACGAGACTACTAGTTAATGTAATAAAACTAACGGAACTGGAAAAGTTCTAAACGAATATTTAAACAGTCTCACGCATACTCGTCTTTAAAATAGCAATATCCGATGGAATGTTGTAAATAAAGATATCTTCTAAAAACGTGTAGTGTGTCCGATACCAAAGAAGTAACAGTACCCGATGAGAAAAGTTTGTTATCGAGTCTTAGGGTCAAACTGTATCCGGACCCTAAGGAGTCATCACTCGTGTCCCATAAGTAGGAATTGGAGGACACACCTTGACTGTCAAAGACTGGGATAACAAGAAAAAGTCAGAGAGTCAGAACATGTTGAGAAACACTCAGGTACCTAACGTCGTGTGGTCCGAAGGGACAGGAAGTGACAGAGGATCTTAAACGAGTTTGAGTACAGGTAACACAGTTGCTACGGTGGGTTGGTAGAGTTGGAGACGATAGGGGAAGAGGAAGACGGGTGTTAGAAAGGGTCATAGTCCCAGAAAAGGTCACTCAGACGAGAATTGTAGACCACAGGTTTCATAACCTCGAAGTGTTGAATCGTGAGTACGTACACACGCACCACACACACACACACATATATATTTACTGTCTTCTTCATTGTCATCAATGAACGAAACGACTCCAAACGTACCCCTCCACCTCCCTAATCCCCGACTTGTCAAACATCTCTACTCATATTCCTTTAAAAAGTGATCAGAAAGAATTTAAAAATTAAAAAAGTTTGAAATCCTAATACTTAAATAAAGACTAAATTTTTATTTGTAAACTTTGTCGTTTTTCTTTTCATAACCTCGAAGTCCAAGTCGTAGTCAGGAAAGTTTCTTATAAGTCCCAACTAAAAGAAATCCTAACTAACCAAACTAGAGGAACGACATTTCCCTGAGAGTTCTCAGAAGAGGTCACAACTACGAAACGTTGTCACGCTTTCGTAGTCAAGAAACCACGAGTCGGTAGAAATACCAAGTTAAGAGTGTAAACATGTATTGATGACCCTTTTGGTATGAAAACTGATATCCCTATAAACATCCGTTTTACTACAGAAACGAAAAATTATGTGACAGATCTAAACAGTGTCGACAAGAAGGTTCTTCGTTCGTAGAAAATTAGGTACCGACGTCAATGGTAGACGTCACTAAAACCTCAGGTTCTTTTATTTTACGGTGACAAAGGTGAAAAAAGAGTAGATAAACGGAACTTCACTACCCTGGGCGACGGGAAATTGTAGTGAACCAAAGTAGCACGGGGTTACAGAGAATGTTCGTACGGATAGTGGAGTTCGGATGAAACGTGTTAGAAGACAAAATACTTTTAGAAATGAAATTCCCTACGATCCATAAATACTATCTCGAAAAGACCTACCCTTGGGGAATTCATAGCGACGACAAAGACATTTACATAAAATACAGGGATCTTGTGTGAGAAACTTATACACGTCTCACCCGTCGAATCTTTATCCCCTGAACAACTTGTGACCAGTGTCATTAAATGTCCACTATGCTCTCGTTATGTTTGGTCTGGTTGAAAAGGTTCTCTTAAATGAAGGGAGAAGTTTTGTACATATTAGTAATTTCCATCCTAGGTTACATTACCTCGTTTATGTTACTGACAGAAGAGTTTTGTTCCGTTTGAAACCTGTATAAGAGAGTAAACACTGAATGTCCACAATTAAGCGAAAACAAAGTCCCACAGACGTAAAACATTTATTGTTACGGGATAAAACCGTCACCTCTACATCCTACATCCTAACTCTGTAAGGGGCCTATAAAAGGGATTAGGGAAGGACGGCGAACAGAACCTCGTAGATTAGGAAAAGAAAGGTAAGTAATCAGTGTAATTTGACCCGTTTCACTCCCTCGAGGGTGGGGAGTCCATGATCTCTTCCTAAGTTTCCCGTAAAAGAGGACCCGACCCATTAGAGTAACAGAGTGTTTCCTAGTTTTACATCTGACAAGTTGTTATCGTAGCCAACAATAACTCCGGGGTCAAATTACAATAATGTGACAACTTTGAACAAAAGACTTTTCGAAGATCTTTTCTCGGACTGGTATGACAGTTCAAGTGTCACCACACAAAACTCTATTTATCCTGTCAACCGATAAAAGATTCGTACCTCTCGAGTGGGACGTAGGACCAGAGTCCAGACCCTTAGACTGGAAACCACTAACGCTTCCTGTCTCCCGGGCAAGAGTTGTTTTCGGGTCAGAGACGGTATGCCCGGAAAGGACGACGGTTGTGTGGGTAGTAGAGAGGAAGAAAGAGGATGAGATCCATTGTTTTGGGAAAAGTGGACCAACACGACATAAATAACGGAGTCCGTGATACCTTCCCGGTAGAAAGGTCGCTACTGAGATCTAACGTTTCGGGAAAAGTGGACCAACACGACGTAAATTACGGAGGTCCAGATACCTTCCTGGTAGAAGGGTCACTGTTGAAAACCCGTGATAAGAAAGGTCTCGTCGGAACACCAACCCCAAACCTACCATGGTCGGCGACTTCCCCTACTGTCTCCTACTCTACCAACCTACCGTCCTGGTTGAGTTACCTACACTCAGACTCATTTGAGGCCCTCAACCACTACCTGTCCCTCCGGACCGCATGACGTCAAGTACCCCAGTGTTTCTCAGTCTGTGTTTATTCACTGACTTGACTTGACTTGACTTCGTCGGAGTCCGCACCCCTTATCGGACCCTAATCGTTCACAGAGGTACGGAGTCGGTACGGTCGAGATGGCAATTGACAAGATACGTTAACACAAAACGTGTGTAAAATAAAATTTTTCTTTCTTGAATTTATCTTTTCTTTAATTCCGGTGAGGAGGTCCCCCCATTCTCGACGAACAGAAACTACCAAAGGTCTCGAGAAACACCGTCGAGGAGGTCTAGATTGAACAGGGGGGAGGAGAGTGGAACGAGGTGTCTTTGCGAGGCAGGACAGTTTGAAAAGAAAGAAGGTCCGGAGTGACGTGAGACGGGGCTCGTAAGAGTGGAGGGAAGTCTCGTTATGAGACACGAGACGACCAGTAGTGCGGACGGGTAGGAGGTGAGGTAGGGGCGGAAACCCCTTTCACGCCGCACGGATCCGAGAGTCCTCAGAGGGAGGTAAGAGGGACCAGGTCTGTTGAAGGGGCGTCTCGGGCTCAGGAGAAGGGGAAGGTCCACGGGTCCGGTACGTGTCGTCTGAGTAGAAAAGGTGAGGCCTGTCGAGGAATGGACCAGGACGGGGTTCTTTTGGGGCGTCTCACCCGACCGATTGGTCCTTGACTGTCTCAGTAGAGTCGAAGTGTCTGAGGGTAAAAGACGTTAAAATCTGTTTCTAAACGGAAAAGTTCTTCCGTAGAAGGGAAAAAAAAAAAAAATTAAAAATAAATAAAAAAATAAAAAATTTAAAATTTTATAAATTAAGAATGTACGCAAGGGTTTGTATTTGGGGGGAGGGTGGAGGGAGGGGTATTGTAGAGAGACGTTTTTTTTTTTCTTCCATAGAAGGATATTCCTTCACCCAAGGAGTATCATTCAAGGACGTAGATACTTCCTCATGCAAACATAAATCTAAGTCGACGATATTCACCCAACTGTAAACGAACCTACCGTTTCTCTAGTTTGGTCAGTTAGGACTTCCTTTAGTTGGGACTTATGAGTAACCTTCCTGACGACCACTTTGACTTCGAGGTTATGAAACCGGTAGACTACACTTCTCGGACATTCCATATCAAACCCGGCTCCGTCTTTTCTTCCTCTCTGCTGGAGTTGCCTCCATCCAATGGAAATAAGTCCGTTCCTCCCCGTTGTCAGTCGGATTGTTGGTTCGACTCTCACTCTCCCTAGTCCCTCCGAAGTATAAATTTCCCTCGAAACACTTTCACTATTCCCTTTACAATCAGTCCACCCTGCAAGACCCATTAGAAATCAACTCTACCGTAAACGTCAACTTGTCTCCCACCCTCCAAAACCCGTCTCCCACTATTCAGGACCGGACCTCGTAATCCGACCTCGTAGTCAAGCCAAAACAAAAGGGGTTTCAATCTACTAAGTCGTTTCCGGAAACTCTGACCACAAAAGAAAAGATCCGGGTGTCTGAGGAAGTCTCGGTTGAGTAACCTTTTCTGGGACTACGACCCTTTCTAACTTCCGTCCTCTTCTCCTGCTGTCTCTTACTCTACAAACCTGCCGTAGTGGCTCAGTTACCTGTACTCAAACTCGTTTGAGCCCTTCAACCACTACCTGTCTCTCCGGATCACACGACGCCAGGTACCCCAACGTTTCTCATCCTGTGCTGACTCGCTGACTTGTTGTCGTAAAGAGTGGTACCGTCCAGACTCGGGGTATCAAGAGATAGATGTGGTCCTCTCTCACGTCCCTGAAGACACAGTGGACCAGTGTGGCCCGCATTCCTCCTGGACTGACGAAGACCAGTGAACGACGAGTAAGTGTGGGACCGACCTTGTTGTCCTTGGTGTCGGGTCGGACTCAAGTTTTCCGTCTCCTCTGTTCCCTTTCTTTGTTTGTCCCACTGACGCTCTTCTTTACGTTTGATTCAGTAAAGTTTTTACGATAAGACAGGGTTAGTTTCGTTCGTGAGTCGGAAAGGAAATGCGTCCTAACCCTAAAATGGGAGAAAGGATGTGACTATAGGGCGTTGGTCGACACCACCCAAGAGGGTGAAGGAAAGTTTCTTAGAGTCCGGGGTCATGAGTGTACTGTTCCAGGGGGAGGTCGTCTTACGGAGCCGGCCTAACCTGTTCACGAGACGGTGAGTTTCGACCACGACGTGATCCAGTAGTGTGACCCAGACATAGACCGAGACAGGAATCCCTGTTCCGACAGTCCCGTCACTCGTCGGTGCACGAAAGTTTATAGACCTGAAAGCTAAGGAAGCATCTACAGAGAGGACAACCTGACTTAGTGGTGTCGATTTTTTCTGTACAAGTGTAAACGAAAGATATTTGAAAAGAAAAAGGTGACGAGAGTTTGTGGTCTTAAACAGGTTCCGATGAACTATAACTACACTCATACACGTCCTTTCTGAGGTCGTTTATCGAAGTCTTAGGACGACACCTACGTTGAACGTTCCAAGGTAAGGTCGGTCGAAAGAACAAATCAGCGGTTCTGTACAGACTGAGAAACACTGAGGTACCTGAGATGGGGTTGTCCGAGGAGACAGGTACCCCAAAGGGTCCGTTCTTATGACCTCACCCAACGGTGGGGGAAGAGGTCCCCTAGAAGGGCTAGATCCTTAGTTTAGGTGCAAGAGGATGAAATGTCCGTCTAAGAAATGGTGACTCGGTGGACCGTTCGGGGGCGGAGGGGGCTGGGGTCGACTGAAAGGAACGAGTATGTAAGGAAGAATGGACGACGGGGGACGTGGGTCCCTTTATGAAGTCCCTTTAAGGTCCTGGGTACGACAGACTTAAAACCATACAAAATGTTGAGGAGGTTTAGGGCTCAAGGTGTTTTGAAAACTTTTTATCCCTCGTCACTTTTTAGTTTGGGTTTCTAGTTTTCTCTCTTGCAATTTATAGGTCTAGTATTTCGTACAAAGGCGGTCGTCCAAAAAGAGATCAAGAGTTCACCCGGGGACACCTCAGTGCTACTGGGACCAGAGGTAAAAGCCTTCGTTTCAAGTCTCCAACCTAAAAAGAACAAAAGTGGGGAGTCCCGAAGGGTAGTAGTAGGGAGAACTGCTTTTCTTTTTATCCAACCTTTGTTGATTTTGCCCGTTTTCGTGGACGGAAAATTTTTCAACAACGAAAGAGACCAATAGAGTTCCAGTTCCTCGGGTTCCATGGATCGTTAGAGCTGATGACTGGTGTCTTTTAGACAGAAAAGGTGTTAAAAAAATTTCATTAAAAGAAATAAATAACTTACGACAAAAAAACGACCACACTCGAAAAGAGATCAACACCACACCGGAGATCAACACCTCGTTTCCGAGATCCCACGAGTCTGAAGTCATCAACGTCGTGCACCTGAGGCATCAACGTCGAGAGTCCACGATCTTGTTCCGTGGTATCGACACCACGTGCCCGAATTAACGAGGTGCCGTACTCCCTAGAAGGACCTGGTCCCTAGCTTGGGCACAAAGGACGTAGTCGTCTTCCTAAGAAGGGGTGTCTCGGGGGTCCCTTCGGGTTAGAAAATGGAATTGAGAACTTGTTTGGGTTCATACAGTGTAAGAGACAAATGTACTACGTACGATTAATACTCTAACAACGGTATTTAAGTGTCTTTGGGAAGTACTCTCGACATTCTTATAATACAGGTTCGGTCAGGAAGGTAGTATACCATTCTTCTCCTATGTCCGACGAAGTGTCTTGTCACGGTAGTTCCTGGATTCACAAGGAGGGGTAGTCGTGGAGATAGCACCTGTTAGTATTGAACGGAGACGAAACGTCCGGGACCTTATTAGGGGGTTTATGCGTAGCCTGGTCGAACTAAGGGACAAAGGGACGTTACCTGCGTATCGACGAGAAAAATCAAAAATTTAAAAAGACCCTCACATCAATGAAGTGTTACAACACAGTCAAGGATCGCAAGTCGTTACACTTAGTGGACACACACGTATCTAGGGGAGAAAAAACCTATAGGAAGGGCAAATCAAGTTGTGTCTCGTGACTCCTCTCGAGAGGTTCGACATGTCATCCAAGAGTTATCACATATATGGACATATATATATACGTGCGGTCCGGGTCAGAGGGTTAAGGAGGGTGGTGAGGGGAAGAGGAGAACCACAAGTACAAACAGGTGACGTATACACAGACATAAAGATTTCTTCTACTTTATACATATAATACGTCGGTATTTTTTCCTTACTTTAATCCAGTAAAAATCTCTACATGTACCTGGATCTCTGACAGTATGTCTCACTTCACTCAGTGTTTGTCTTTTTTGTTTATAACAGGTAATTGTGTATACACACCTTGGTCCTTTGTGAACCAAATACGTATAGACAAGACTATTAGTGAACCGGACTTTCGTGTAAAGGAGAGAATTTTACAACACCTCAAAAAACACCAAAAAAAAGGGGGGAGAAAAATTAACTTATTGTAGGGTCAAAGTGTTCCTCACAAGTTATTTCCTAGTGTAAATTTAAAATAAGTGTGACAAGACTGTAAGTGTTATTTTCCTTATTATCGTTTCCGTATGAACAAGTCGTGAAACATACACCGGTCCGGGAAACGGTACTCAATTGACCTACTTAGTAGACTTCCTGGAAAGTCATATCCGTCTGGAACCTCGATAACACCTAAGTTAAGGTCTGATGACCTTATTCCACTTATAACTTTATTTCGGTCAGTGTACTAAAAAAGAAAAAGACCAAAGAGTCACGTACATTTTCAATACACAGACGTTATGGTGTCAGATAATTCACACACTCTGATAATACAGATTTTTTAATAGATGGAAGTAATTTTTTTTTTTTTTGGTCAAGTCGAGTCAGCGAGTCCACACAGACTGACAAACGGTGGGGTACCTGACGTCGTACGGTCCGGAGGGACAGGGAGTGGTTGAGGGCCTCGAACGAGTTTGAGTACAGGTAGCGAAGTCACTACGGGAGGTTGGAGAGTAGGAGACAGCACGGGAAGAGGACGGAAGTTAGAAAGGGTGGTAGTCCGGGAAAACATGACTCAGTCAAGAAACGTAGGCTACCGGTTTCATAACCTCGAAGTCGGAGTCGTAGTCAGGAAGGTTCTTATAAGTCCTGACTAAAAAAATTCTAACTGACCAAGTTTTAGGAACGTAAGGTTCCCTGTGAGTTCCCGGAAGAGGTCGTGGTGTCAAACTTTCGTAGTTAAGAAACCGTGAGTCCAAAGAAATACCAAGTTGAGAGTGTAGGTATGTACTGATCACCTTTTTGGTATCGAAACTGACCTACCTGGAAACTGTCGTGTCATTATAGAGACGAAAAATTATACGACAGATCCAAACAGTATCGAAAAGAAGGTTCCTCGTTCGCAGAAAATTAAAGTACCGACATCAGTGGCCGACGTCACTAAACCCTCGGGTTATTTTGTTTCGAAAAGTGATAAAGGTGACAAAAGGGTAGATAAACGACACTTCACTACCCTGGTCCATGATACTGGAAGTAAAAAACTTATAAGTGAAAATTCGGTCGAAAAAGTGAGAGGAGAAAGTGAAAGTAGTTCTCAGTGAAATCAAAGTGAAACGAAAAACGGTATTCCCACCACAGTAGACGTGTAGATTCCAATAACTATAAAGAGGACTTCATAACTAAGACAGAACACGAAGTAGGTCGGGTCGTAAAGTGTACTACATGAGACATATATGCAATTTATTTGTCCCACTGTTATATGTCGGAACTACATGGGGAAAGGGTTAAACCTTAGCCAGATAAAAAGGTACAGGTCAAGATTTAACAACGAAGAACTGGACGTATGTCTAAAGAGTCCTCCGTCCTTTCCACCAGACGATAAGAGAAGAGAAATTCTAATGAGGTGTCAAACAACACTAAGTGTGTCAGTTTCCAAAACCGCATAAGTTATTTCGTCTTCATTTACAAAAAGACCTTTAGAAAACGAAAAAATACTAGGTCGCTTACAACCGTTGAACTAGAGACTAAGGAGACGGAAAAGATTTAGGTCGAACTTGTAGACCTTCAAGAGCCAAGTGTATAACGACTTCGGACCGAACCCCTTAAAACTCGTAATGAAACGAAAGCACACTCTATTCATGCTAGTACACCATCAAACTCGTAAGAAACCGTAACGGAAAGAAACCCTAACCTTACTTTTGACTGGAAAAGGTCAGGACGTCTGTGACGGCTTAAAAGGCTTAATCGACCGTATAACTCACGTCGTAAAAGTGTTGTAGTATAAAATCCTAAACTTTATCGAGTCGACCTTAAGGTAGTGGAGGTGATCGAAACAAGCATCACTAAGAAGGATTCCAAGTGAACTGAAGTTTGAGGTCTACAGACCGAGATCCACTCACTAGTGTGATATCACCAACAGACCAAGTACTTCTAGAAAAAACATATCAAGAAGACACATAAGAACGGTGGAGTAGAATTATAGAAGACGAAGACAATCCAGGTATAGTAAAGACAGGAAGTAACACGGGTAGCAACGTACTTTACAAGGGAACCATAGAGATTAAAAGAACTTCTCTAGAGATCAGAAAGGGTAAGATAACAAAAGGAGAAAAAAAAAAAAAAAAAACGTGACTAGTGAATCCTTCCGAAAGAACAGAGAAGAGTGATAAGAAACCTTAAGACGTAAGTCTACCTATATAGAAAGGAAAAGAGGAAACGAAAAACGAAGAGAAGAAAAGTGTCGATAAACATTCCGGAGGAGTCTGTCGGTAAAACGAAAAAACGTAAAGAAATAGAATCCCTACTAAAACTAGTGACGGAGGACATGTCACAGTACTTGGAGACGGGTATCAAGAAGTCCGTGAGACAGATAGTCTATATTAGGGAACTTAGATAAACAGAGAAGGTGACATATTAGTGTTTCCTAAACTAAATCCAGTATGGACTTATCGGATCACCAAAAGGGATGAAAGAAGTTAAATGCAGACTTATACCGTCAAGTACTAGACTCGGTGTCAGTCGAGGTCCAGAACAAAAACGAATGACACGTCTCGAAGAGGAAGAAACCGACGTTTCTTATATTAGTTAGGCTAATTCACAACTGGTAGACCACTACAGGTACACATCTCAGCAGAGAACACCAGAACCTTCTCCCACAAACGATACTGGTCACGTAAGAGAACCGTTTTGAGACAATCGGAAACGGGACGAAGTAAAACATGAGGTTCCGGTTTGAACGGACGATGAGGTCCATAGAGAAAACTGAAGGACGAAAACGTAAGGTCAGGAGATACTATTTTTCCTGTAGAAAAAAATAACAATCAAGATCTTCCAGAACATCCAATAGCATCTTGATAAGTTGAAGTCGAAGAAGTCTTATTCACCAACCCCGTATCTAAACCTAACGGTACTATAACTTAGTTTTTTATGAAGTTTTTTACAATCGGTAGTGGGTACGAAAGTCACTTTACATTAGAAAAACGACCACCACACACAATCAACGAGTCAACGTAGGTTGAGAAGAGTTAGGGTACCTGACATTGGGTACCTGACATCCGAGGAGGTAGGCACCCTAAAAGGTCCGTTCTTATGACCTCACCCAACGGTAAAGGAAGAGGTCCCCTAGAAGGACTGGGTCCCCAACTTGAGTCCAGAGGATATAATGTTCGTCTGAGAAATGGTAAACTCGGTGGTCCCTTCGGAAACTTTATAACAACTCTTTTCGGTCTGCACTGTTTTTCCGTCGTTCACTTGTTTACGATAACCTTTATACTGTGGTTATCTGAACGAGATACGTCCCAACGGCGTGTGTAAGTCAAACGTTATTTTACGTCACAGATACCTTACGTCATTCTACTCCATATAAATCCACCTACGAGAACAATAGAGGTAAATGTCTACTCTTTGACTCCGTCTCTGGTCACTAGTCGGGGTTCCAGTGTCGGTATTCCCATCTCGGAAAC
Source organism: Capra ibex (assembly GCA_006410555.1). Lineage (NCBI taxonomy): Eukaryota > Metazoa > Chordata > Mammalia > Artiodactyla > Bovidae > Capra > Capra ibex. The sequence continues at coordinate 54,357,750 of SJYO01037955.1, read as the reverse complement.
AACCTTGGGTCGGGTCGTGGTCGAGGGACAGTAGTCCCTCGGTTTCCGTGTCGACAGAATCAGTTGTGGAAAAGGGTGGAAGGTTGGGTCTGGACCACGGATCACCGGGTCTCTGCCTCGTGTGCCTCCACGACCCCGTGCACGAAGCAGGGGAATGAACACACACAGAACACTAAGAAGTTTTAGACTCAATAAAAGATTTTACACTAGTCCACCTCTTAAGTTGGTGTCCAGTCTAAGGAAAGAAAAATAAAAAAATTACAAAAGATTTTTCAGAAATAACTTAAACCGTGTTATAACGAAGACAAAATACAAAAGTAAAATATTGGTGGACCGTATACCCTAGAGTCGAGGAACTAGTCCCTAACTTGGGTTTAGGGGACGTAACCCTCCGTTTCGGAATTGGTGACCTGGTGGTCCCATCAGGGGTCGGAGAAAAGATAATGGTAAGACTAAGGGGAGGGGTGCGTAGTGTAAAGGGGAAGATGACCCACCCCAACCTTACCGACATCCGTTAAGCCCTCCAAGATACACCTTTGACTCTACCCCTATGTAAGTCAACCCGAAGTCCTTCTCGCACATTCAACACACACTAGTGGAGACATTTCACTGCAATGACGTCCGTAGAACGATAGTTAAGCCGTCGTGAATTGGACAGACAGTATAGCGGGTCCACAACTGTGCTTCGACACCGTAGTCTCCCCGACAGGACGTGACGTGTTCAGATCCTTGCCACCTCCCCTTTCTTCTAAACCTTTGTGTTCTGGTAGTCGACGAGATGCATCCGTTGGTAGGAGCAGAGAATCGAACATACTCTTATTTACAACTTTATTCACAAGGTTTAAAACTGTCTTTGAGATTTTAAAGTGTATACCGATGTATGTTGTGCCACAATAACTATTTCTATTTAGTCGGACCAAATTTTTAATAGAAGATAAAAACGTTATCGTATCAAAAACAGACCATCAATTGTGTGTGTTAGACGATAAAAAAAAACTTAATAATATATACATCAAAGAGGGTATTAATATTTATAAAAAAAGTAAACATCTCTAAATAAAAAATTCAGACTTACTTGTAACTAAAAGTATGAAGTGTCACACTTAGTGCATAAGGAGAGGAGAGTTTCTGTGGGTTTAAGCTATTCGAAGTCGACGAAATTTCACCCTAGATAGGACTCATACACGATGTTTTATGGACACAGTGTTTCCCAATCCAATCTTACTGACCTTCGGGTGCCGTTCGCAAAGAGGTCCAAGTCTTCCCTTCGCGACGTCGACGGTGCGCATGACCACGCACACGGGGGAACAGGGAAGTCCTTCACACTCGCGGAGGATCCAAGTCCTACCCCTGAAGGGTCTACGACACGACTAGACACTTACACACGTGCACTTACGCGGGTGACCGGTTGACGGGCGGAGAGGAAGACTACCCGTACAGGACCACGGAACACCAACGGGGGTGGTCCGAAGAGAGTCCCTGGTGCTCCGGACCGATGGTCCCCCACGGTCGGAGTCTTCCCCGTGTTGACATTGAGAACATTGTCCGTAGACGATAGTCCTTTGTCCCGAAGGGACCACAGAGTCTACCACTTCTTAGACGGACGTTACGTCCTCTGGACCCAAACTAGAGACCCAGCCCTTCTAGGGGACCTCTTCCTTTACCGTTGGGTGAGGTCATAAGAACGGACCTCTTAGGGTACCTACCTCCTCGAACTACCCGGGGTCAAGTACCCCAGCGTCTCAACCTGTGCTGACTCGTGAAAGTGTAGTCCTTAGTCCTTAATGTCGTCCCGACTCTAACGTCTCCCCGTCTGGGACTACTGTTTCTCTGGGTACCTGTACTGAGACGTGTCGTGAACTCCCACCCTCACCGACCGAAGTCCTTTCTACTGGGTACTTGGACATTGGCTTGGATCCAGTCGACGAGGGACCAGTGACTGGTTGGTAAACTCTCCGACCACAGTAATCTTTCCTTTCCACGAAAGTAGTTCTAGCCGCCAGGTCCAAACTACGTACTCTGTCCCACGAGTCCCGACCACGTGACCCTACTGGGATTCCCTACCCCACCCCTCCCTCCACCCTCGCCCCAAGTTCTACCCCTTGTGTACATATGGGTACCGACTAAGTACAGGCACTTACCGTTTTTGGTGGTGTTATAACATTTCATTAATCGGAGGTTAATTTTATTTTAAATTTTTTCTTGTCGTTTTTTTTTTCAATATCCATCGTTCATCGACATTATGTTATTTATTCTTTATGTTTTTTTTTTTGTTTTTGTTTTTTTTTTCCGTCCGTTAGACCCCCCTTCCACCTGAGTATAGGTCTCTGGCCGAGGTTTCTAAGACGAACCGGTACTGTCAAAAGTTTCCTTTTTTTTTTTTTTTTTTTTCCTCTTCTCCCCGTCTAGAGTCACTCCGTGACCCCTGCTTTCCACCCAAGACAGAGGTAACACACGTCTGGCTACCAGAGAGAGAAGTCTATAGGACAGGTACACTAGACAGACGTCCTAACGAATCTCCCCGATGCCCCCGTCTCTCGATCAGAAGAAAAATTATATTCTTTTCTTAGTTGTCCAATCTATTCCGTACCGTACGTACGTCCTCTCGTATTTAGTCCTCAATCAAAGTTAACGAATCACTAGAGTAGGGGTATTAAGCTAAGAAAATTCTAATCTTCTCTCGCCTTTTCACGTTTGTCCTTTCCCTTCTCGCTCGACGAAAGTCTTGGTGGCGACCCTACTTCTTAACTGGAAGACCGTTTCCAGTACCGTTCATGGACTGTTTATAGTGCCTCGAGTGTGTGTACTTCTGACCTTTTGGAAGCAAGTCGTTTCAAAAGAGACATAAGATACCACTCTGAGTAAAAGCATTGTAATTTTCACCAAAAAGTTTGACTTCTGCTTGAAAACGTCAAAGCGTCCAAACATGCTCCCTAGTAAAGTGGTTCCCAATGGAAAACTCAAACAAAGGAGACAATAAAAAATCAACGACCAGAATCCTCGAAACGTGATGGGGTGTGAGAGTCGACAAATGGTTTGCACAAGAACAACGAAAGTCAAGACCAAGACTGACACTAGTGTCCCCACTCCACTCTCGAAGCATATGAGGGTTCTTTTTACATACGTTCAGCTAATTACTCTCTTTTCGGTAAAAACTGTAAGGACAAACTAAAATATTCGTTTGAGGAAATTTCTTCATAGGTTTATATTCGTTCATATTAAGGTCTTTTATTATATCAAAGTCCACAATAAAATTCCTGTTAAAGAAGAATGCAATTAAAGGATGTCAACACGTCAGTTATGTAAGTTGGTAAGGATAATAAAAAGTATTCGACTCGAGTTCCTATGTGAAATTTAACTTTAAATGTAACACATAAAGTTTATGTAGGTCTCTCCCTAAAATTTAGTATACAATTAAAATAAAAAATTCTTATTTACTTCATCTAAGTTTTTTCTCCTTCGTTATCTACTCTTACAAATTTGTGATCTTACTCACACACCACACACACACAAGTCAACACAAACTGAGACGTTGGGGTACCTGACATCGGACGGTCCGAGAATACAGGTACCCTAAAGGGTCCGTTCTTATAACCTCACCGAACGGTAAAGGAAGAGGTCCCGTAGAAGGACTGTGTCACTAGATTGGGTGTAGAGAACACAGAGGATGTAACCGTCCGTCCAAGAAATAATATTCGACTCGGTGGCCTCTTCGGGGGATAACATTATGTAGCGACATTTATGTTTCTAAGCCTTTTTTTTAGTGTTCCTTCTTTTGGTCACGGTGTAAATAAGGTGAGTGAAAGATTGTCAGTTTACATCAATAAAACGCCACAAAATTCTAAAACAAAGTATATTATGTCTATGAGTCCATCATGGGTTTGAGTTTACCAGACCCTACCCCAGACCCACTACAAATTTTTTGTCGAGGGGTCTATTATAGTTATTCGTCGGTCTCGACTATTAGAGAACCTAACAGTTGGACGAGTTAGTACTTTTCTGTTTAGAGGGGTTCTTCGACGTCCTTTAAGAAGACACGAAAATCGTAATTTTCTGGGGGTTGGAAGGTTATCTTCTCTTCAGATGTTTGACACGCTCAGTCGGACTTTGTAGACCCATTCCCGTCTAAATATAAAGTAATCAACCTCAATTTCGATCAAGTAGTAATATCGTACGAAGTAATTAAATATATAAAAAATATAAAACAATAAAAAACGAAGGTATAATTTATTCGAAAGACCAGTTAACTTTTAATATATACCCCTTAATATGTGTATATACCTCTTCCTCCACCGTTGGGTGAGGTCCTAAGAACGGTTCTCTTAGGTCACCTGTCCCCTCGGACCACCCGACGACAGGTATCCCATCGTGTCTCAGACTGTTCTGACTTCAATGAATCGTATGCACGTACGTAACCTCTTCCTTTACCGTTGGGTGAGGTCACAAGAACGGACCTCTTAGCGTCCCTACCTCCTCGGGCCACCGACGACAGATACCTCAGCGTCTCAGCCTGTGCTGACTTCGTTGAATCGTCGTCGTCGTCGTATGTGTATATACAAATCTATATATACCCACACGTAGTCAAGTTAAGTCAGTTAGTCAGTATGGGTTGAGAAACGCTGGGGTGCCTGGCGTCGTGTGGTCCGAAGGGACAGGTAGTGGTTGAGGGTCTTGAACGAGTTTGAGTACAGGTAGTTCAACCACTATGATAGATTGGTAGAGTAGGAGACAGCAGGGGAAGAGGAGGGTGGAAGTTGAAAAGGGTCGTAGTCCCAGAAAAGGTCACTCCGTCAAGAAGCGTTACCGAGGGATGAGGTCGTGAGAACGGACCTTTTAGGGTATCTGCCTCCTCGGACCACCCGACGTCAGGTACCCCAGCGATTCTCAGCCTGAGCTGACTCGCTGAAGGGAAAGTGAAAAGTGAAAGTACGTAACCTCTTCCTTTACCGTTGGGTGAGGTCACAAGAACGGACCTCTTAGCGTCCCTGCCCCCTCGGAGCACCTGACGGTAGATACCCCAGTGTGTCTCAGCCTGTGCTGACTTCGCTGCGTCGTCGTCGTCGTCGTCGTCGTCGTCGTCGTCGTCGTCGTCGTCGAGAGGCGTAGTCCACCGGTTTCATAACCTCAAAGTCGAAGTCGTAGTCAGGAAGGTTACTTATAAGTCCTGACTAAAGGAAATCCTAACTGACCAACCTAGGGGAAAGTCAGGTTCCCTAAGAGTTCTCGAAAGAGGTCGTGGTGTCAAGTTTTCGTAAGAAATTACGAGTCGAAAGAAATATCAGGTTGAGAGCGTAGGTATGTGCTGATGACCTTTTTGGTATCGGAACTGTTCTGTCTAGAAACAACCATTTCATTACAGATACGAAAAATTGTACGTCAGATCCAACCAGTATTGAAAGGAAAATTCCTCGTTCGCAGAAAATTAAAGTACCGATCTCAGTAGTAGACGTCACTAAAACTTCGGGTTTTCTTTATTTTAGAGAGTGACGAAGGTAACAAGGGGTAGATAAATGGTACTTCACTACCCTGGCCTACGGTACTAGAATCAAAAGACTCACAACTTACTCAAAAGACTAGAATCAAAAGAAAGTAAAAAATTTTAAAATAGCTTTTAAATAATCAGTCAAAAAATTTGTTAACCATTTATTAATACATAAAAAAATGTATAGTTTTTATACCAACTCAACAGGTGTTTTATACCATACTTTCGTAACACGTCATCCTAAATGGCTTCTTGACTTTAATCATAAGATGATTCTTTAAACCGACGTCTGAATGAAAGTCTTGTGCCTGTCTCTATTGACCTTTTTGAATACTAAACCCTTTTATGAAATAATTGTCATATGATACTCACAACAGAAGTTAATCGGTACGGAAAGATATAAGAACGGAAAACAAAAATTAACGAAATGAAATGGTCGTCGTCGTCGAAGTAATCACCTTAAAACAAACGTCTCACTTGGTTGTTCAGGTCATTCGACTATTTCATCTATCGTTGATTACTTCGATTGTTACCTGGGGTATTTACCTACTAAAATACATTGATAATGTGTATCTGGGTTATCTAAATACTAAAAAGAAAAATAAAACCGGGTCTTTTCAAATAACACGACCAACAAAAAAAAAAAAATTTAACTTGACATCAACTAAATGTTATGACACAATTAAAATCCACATCTCGTTTCACTAAGTCTATATATATTTATATGTATAAATATATGTATGTGTGAAAATAACTAATGAAAGGTAATATCCAACAATATTCTAATTTATATTAAGATACACGATACGTGACTTAGAAACAATAAATAGACAAAATATACATCACCACACATAAAAAATTTTTTAAAATTAACCTCCGATTAATGAAATGTCATAACATCACCAAAAACGGTATGTAACTGTACTTAGTCGGTACCCACATGTACACAGGGGGTAGGACTTCGGGGGAGGGTGGAGGGAGGGGTAGGGTGGGGAGTCCCAGTAGGGTAACGTGGTCGGGACTCGTGGGACAGAGTAGGTAGTTCGGACCTGACCGCTAGATAAAGTGTATACCATTATGTGTACAAAGTTATGATAAGAGAGTTTAGTAGGGTGGGAGTGGAAGAAGGTGACTCAGGTTTTCAGACAAGAAATGTAGACACAGAGAAAACGACAGAGCATATATCCCAGTAGTAATGGTAGAAAGAGTTAAGGTATATATACATAATTACATGACATAACCACAAAAAGAAAGACTGAATGAAGTGAGACATATTATCCGAGGTTAAAGTAGGTGGAGTAATCTTGACTAAGTTTACGTAAGAAAAATTATCGACTCATTATAAGGTAACACATATACATGGTGTCGAGAGAATAGGTAAGTAGACACCTACTTGTAGATCCAACGAAGGTACAGGACCGATAACATTTGTCACGACGTTACTTGTAACACCGTGTACACAGAGAAAGTTAAGACTGAAGGAGCCACACATACGGGTCGTCACCCTAACGACCCAACATACCGTCACGATAAAGGTCAAAAAATTCCTTAGAGGTGTGACAAGAGGTATCACCGACATGATCAAACGTAAGGGTGGTTGTCACATTCTCCCAAGGGAAAAGAGGTGTGGGAGAGGTCACAAATAACAAACATCTGAAAAACTATCGGCGGTAAGACTGGCCGTACTCTACCATGGAGTACCACCAAAACTAAACGTGAAGAGACTATGACTCACTGCAATTCGTAGAAAAGTGCACAAACAATCGGTATACATACAGAAGAAACCTCTTTATAGACAAATCAAGAAACCGGGTAAAAAACTGACCCAGCGAATAAAAAGACCTTAACTCGACGTTCTCAACGAACATATAAAAACTCTAATTAATACAACGGAGTAAACGATAATAAAAGAGGGTAAGACTTCCGACAGAAAAGTGGAACGAATATCAAAGGAAGCAACACGTTTTCGAAAATTCAAATTAATCCAGAGTAAACAAATAAAAACGAAAATAAAGGTAATGAGACCCTCCACCCAGTATCTCCTAGGACGATACTAAATACAGTCTCTCACAACACTGACAAAAGGAAATCCTCAAAATATCAAAGACCAGAATGTAAATCTAGAAACTAGGTAGAACTCAAATAAAAATCCCTACCACAATCTTTCACAAGATCAAAGTAAGAAAATGTTCACCAACTGGTCAAAAGGGTCGTGGTGAACAATGTCTCTAACAGAAAAGAGGTAACATATAAGAACGGAGGAAACAGTTTCTATTCCACTGGTATTCACTAGAATCCAAAGACACTTACTCAAAGACTAGAATCAAAAGACTTACGACTGTCTTACTCGCACGTATGATATATATATAATATATATATCGAGTCAGTCCTGTTTTAGACGGACACTAGGTTCTCTGAACTTAAAGTAGGACCCAGTCCTTCTAGGGAACCTCTTCCCTTTCTATTGGGTGAGGTTATACAAACCACCCCTTTAGGGTGCCTGTCTCCTCGGATCTTCCGAGATCAAGTACCTCATCGTTTCTCAGACTGTACTGAATCATTGATTTGGTTGACTGTTGTATATACACACACACACACACACACACACACACACATATATATATATATATATATATATCTCTCTCTCTCTCTCTCTCTCTCTCTCTCTCGGTAAGTCACCGGTTCAGGACAGGCTGAGAAACACTGGGGTACCTGACGTAGTGTGGTCCGAAGGGGCAGGGAGTGTTGGAAGGTCTGAAACGGGTTAAAGTACAAGGAACTTAGCCACTAGGATAGGTTGGTAGAGTAGGATACCTCTCTCTCTCGCTAAATTACCCTAGTACTTATGACTTTAAACTGAAAGTCCGTAGCAGATCGATACAAACCCGAATGATTAACAACCGCAAGTGAGATCTTTTTGGAACAGAATACGTTCTTTCTTACCTTAAACTACACGACATCTCTTTAAGGTCATGAGAACGGACCTTTTAGGGTTCCTGCCTCCTTGGACCACCCGACGTCAGGTACCCCAGTGATTCTCAACCTGTGCTGACTCGCTTAAGTGAAAGTGCGTAACCTCTTCCTTTACCGTTGGGTGAGGTCACAAGAACGGACCTCTTAGGGTCCCTACCCCCTCGGACCAGATACCCCAACGTGTCTCAACCTGTGTTAACTTCGTTGAATCGTCGTCGTCGTCGTCGTCTCTTCTGCTCGAAGTATCTTTTTATTTAACTAGTAACAGTTACGTCCTATAGTTGAGGAACATTCAATTTTTGGACTACCTAAAAGGAGCCCTGTGTAAAAAACAACGGGTGACTCTATAGACATTTTCAACAAACGGTGTAATGTCTTAGTAGTCCTCTGACCAATCAGGACAGAACCGGAGGTGTGTTCTCCGGTACAGTTGTGTGAGTCCTCGCACAACACCACAAATGGGACCTCCAACAGACGTCAGAGGGAGGTCACTTTGCGAAAGGAAATTCACCACTAGTGTCGAGTCGTATAGACCTCTGTTTCCCCAGTGGCTCCGAGACGTTTCTTTTTACGGTGGTTTAACAAAGGATTTGTCATCCCAAATAAAGTTACGATTGAATGTTACCTTACTCTGTGACAAATGTATTTTTGGATTCATGTTTTTTATATTATGTTGAAAATGACATGTATAGTCCTAAGAGAATAAAAAAGGGGGTTTACAACCGTCTATCTCTACTCCTCCCCCGACGACGTCTTCCTTTTGACCCCCTGACGACCGTCCTGGGCTCTAGTAGAAAGTACTTAACAAATATTTTCTACGTTTCCAAACCCAAGATCTTGAACCGTTAGGCGGTTCTCGTCACTCACTCGTCCTGCGAACGTAAAGACCCCATGGTCGAGTGAAAGGGAACATCTTTACGAACAAAAGGAGCCACAACTCCGAATCTCGACCACCCTCAACCACAGACGACTGACCGACGCACTGGGGGCAGACGGAGCGGGGCTTGTAGGTAGTGATTAGGTCCCATCACCCGTTACCCGAGGGATGGACACGACATGTCGGTCATAAATTTTGACTAAAACTTTTGTCGTAATAGATAGACCACAGGAACCTGTTGAAAGAATCTAAATCTGCACTTGTCGAGAGATCGTTCGTCAATTCTTGTCACTTAGCACGCGAACACAATTCAACGAAGTCAGAACAGGCTGAGAAACGTTGGGTTACCTGCCATGGGGTGGTCCGAGGAGACTGGTACCCTAAGAGGTCCACTCTTATGACTCTACCCGACGGTAAAGGAAAAGGATTTTAACACACGTACGACTCAGTGACCACCTGAGAAAGGTTTTGGTCCCTTGGCTACTTGTCTCTTCTACGTCCACTTCTAGTGACCTTTAGACCTAACGTGTAAAGATCGTTGGTCCAAAGGTTACTTTGGAACTTTCATACCACATTTCTTACTTTCGTCACGTCATACGTGTGGGTTACCGGTACGCCCCTTACGGGTGTTTGGGTGTTCGTAAGCTTGTTCTGTTGACCTCAAGGTAAGAAGAGTGAGGTCCCTTGCCGTCTGTTACGATGGAGTAAGATCTTTCCGAGGGAATACTACTTATATATCACAGAATGTGTACTTAAAGTTCTAGTCTTCGAAAGACATTCAAATGGTTTCCGAGTTCTACTGAAGGTTCTTTAAAGTTAATTTTTTTTTTTTCTCTCTTTGTTAGGGTTTATTCAAATAAAACATAGTGTTTTTGCCGTTGTCGTTTAATTGTTCCTTACTCCGTAAATTGTAAAGTATTGTATAAGTTTTCGACGGTCACCGTATTGTGTGTTAAAATTCATGTATGAAAACTTCTTAGAATGTAACCTGGTTAAAACACGTGAAAGAAACGTTTGTTACATCCTAAAACCACCACATACATCCCCGAACACAACTTCCAAGGATGACACGAAAGAAAGTTTCACGTCTTTAAGTTCAAACTAAAACCGGTTGTCAGTGCCATACCCAACTCCCTTCTCTCCCTTAGTTTAAATTGTCTCTTTTGTGACATTCAAAAGAACTAAGTTTAATTCCTTCTTTTGAAACACTTGAATACTTCGTCAAAACTGTAACTGAAGTCTGTTTGTCATCCGTTATAAGATACACCAAGTGAGGTGAGTGGTATAGACGGTTCGTAGTGGTCGGAGGTAGACTAAAAGGACATAGATATTCTTGAACGGACTTCTCCCTGTCATTGTTCTAGGAAATTGAAGATGTCCGTAGGGTGACTGTAAGGAAGATGTCTTGTTTGAGAGTTCATAAAAACCTTCTACATTTTAATTCACTACAGTCAAAGACCTTCTGACCCGAGTGGATTTAAGACTTGTGTGACACCGTGGGGTGAGACCGTGGTGTCGGGGTCACCCCCGTCTTAAGTATGGACTGCTACGACACGAAGAACAAGAAAAGGACTCTAGTTTCTCCGTATACTCACTAAAAGAAATTTCATGTCGGTTAGTCAGGAGACAAAACTTGTTTGTAGGTCTATTTTATTGTTTAGTAGTAGACATTGTTCCGTGACCACTGAAAAATGTCCTTTAATTTGATGGACGTGAATGATTGTTCCGAGAAAGAATCACTACTATCAAACCCAGAAGAGCTTAGGTCTAAAACGAAAGATCGAACATAAATAGATTGTACCCCTGGTAAAATTTGTAGATTGTAAACCCGGTAAAAACCGTAATTCAACGGTTTTTCGACTCTTTCTTGTCGTAGTAGAAACTTGCCGACCGGAGTCTAAAGACTGACTATACCTTTTCCACCTTACTTAAAACAACGGGTAGGTTGTACAAGCAAATTCTTTACACTATGTCACTAAAAGGTAAAGTTAAAAAGAGGAAAGTCCACAATACTATAGAAACTGATCGATGACAACAGTACAGTTGTTACACTTTGTTCAAACCAACTTACTCTTTACCATAACCCATTACCCATTATTCCCCGAAGGGTCCACCACGTCGCCATTTCTTAGACGGACCATTACGTCCTCTGTTCTGTGTTCTCTATATCCAAACTAGGGACACAGTCCTTCTAGGTGACCTCTTCCTTTACCGTTGGGTGAGGTTATAAGAACGGATCCTTTAATGTTCCTGTCTCTTCGGACCGTCCGATATATCAGGTGTCCCAGTACTTCTCAGTCTGTGTTGACTAGTTGGTTCACACACACGTACGTACGCGCACGCGCGCGCGCGTGTGTGTGTGTGTGTGTGTGTGTATGTGTGTGTGTGTGTGCCATTATTCGGACTTGCAAAACAAAAAGATGCCGTCCTGATTATGTTAGAAAATTTTTATGATATACTCTGTCGAAAGTAACCCTTATCATGTAAGTACAGTCCGAGACTAAAACCAAAACTATTACGACAATCTGCAAAACGTTACACTTGTGTATAAAAGTTTTCTCTTTTCCAGAGGTAAGGATTACCAAGACTTTACACATGATATAAAAACTACTACGTTATGTACTGGGAATTTTTTCACCTGGGTGAAACTAGGTAGACGAGGTTTTTATAGATATTACGTAGAAATTGTATTTAGGTATTTTTTCTCTTACCTTATCAGTAAAAGTATTGTTAAAGAACGGTTATCAGGTTGAAATATAGAACGAGTAATGAAAAGTTGAAGTTTTCTTTTTTGTTCGTTCCTACTTTCGTTATATAATAAAACACAAAATAGTCCAGTAGTTTTATCTATTTGTCTTACGTGGCCAAGACATAAACATCTCAATGTTTTATATAAATTTAGTTAATAATTACTGTTATCCTCTCTTATTGTTTATTCAAGGTGATACCTGCGACCAGAGGCATATATAATAAAAAGTACCGTTAAATGACACTCTATAAACCGTAAAGGAAAACATATAAAGAGTCCGGTTTTACTTACAATGAGACACAAGAGGGTGAAGTGTGGGTAACTAGTCTCTTCGTCCCCCGAGTTTTGCCGAAAGAGCACAGGCTGTCATGAATTTTTCTATCCATTAGCCCTAGCCCTACTGGGTCTCTCTACAATACCCCTCCCTCCACCCTCCCCCCAAGTACAAACCCTTGCGTACATTCTTAATTTCTAAAATTTTAATTTTTTTTATTATTATTTTTTATTTTGTAAAATTTAGAATTTTTTTTTTTTTTCTATCCATTAGTCTCCGTAAGTTAGAACCATTTTAAAACAGTTGTACTTAGTGGTACAGTTGTATTTAATGGTGCTTTATTCTCTGTCATCTTCTTTACTTATACGACCCGTATCGGTTACTCTAGAGACTTGAGGTAAAACATAGTCGAATTTTTGTTCTCGTCTTTTAGTCAAACTTATACTCATCTAAATTCAAACAAACAAAAATTAGGGGACGGAAGTGTCTGTTACTAATAACCTCAACACTCGAAATTCACGTCGGGACGGGGCACCTTTTGTATACGGACCTCCGTCTGAGCCACGTGCCGTGAGTGGTGACTATGAACAACGGAGACCTACCTACGGGGTCTCAGTGGAAAACTTTTGTTTTTCTGACTTAAGTCACATCAATAGTGCTTCACGGTGTGTGTTCTTTTAAGGTGACTTTATATTTTCTGTAGGATACCGATTTCTTTTAACTACTGGAACCCCGTTTCAGTTACGACTTTCACCAAACTGTCACAACCCCTTTATAAGTACTAACTAAGACTTTCACTCCTTTTACAGTTTTTCCTTGTAGTCCTATAAACATTTACGTTTGTGGTAGTGGCAACGTGGAGGTTACACGTAATTCCCTCATAAATGTGTTTTACTGATTGACTCGTGTGTGAAACATGTAATTTTTTTTTTTTAGAGGAAACTAAATATCAATGTGATTGTAGGGGACCCGACTTTTAAACAGGGATTGAGACTTCCGTAGACTGAGTGAATTGAGAGATTAAGACTTCCTGATGACGCGCTGAGACTGGTGTGTCCGAAACTACGGGTACTAAAGTGGGAAAACGTTTATTTACTCCTTCGTCTCCGTCGTAGTGGACGTGAGACCCGTCAACTAGGACCTTCTACGTCCCTAGTCTGTGTCCTGACACACTCTACTAGTGTCAGAGGTGACCCTAGCAGGTGTCGGGACCCGACGTTCCCTGGTCTCAGGGAAGAAACGTTCCGGTGAAAGAGGGTTTAAGTGAAGGAAAGAGAAACTGTAGTGAGCACTCAGTTCCCCGGTCTGGGGACCGAGAGTGACTGGGGCACCCGACTGACAGGGACCCGTGTCTCCGAAGAGGTGCACCTTCGGGAGTGTAGACGAGTGGCGAATGGGGAGAGCCAAGGAAATCCGAGAGACAGGTGGGAGGTGTGTGTGTCCCTCGATAGAAAAGGGGTCCTAATGACGGTTAAGATCAGTCTTAGCTGTCCGAATCCCTGTACAGGGACTTTCTCGTCCCTGCAAGTCTAGGGGACCATTCCAGGTCTCCGTGGTCGTGTCTTCGTCCGGATCTCGTTCACTCCGTTGACCCCTTCTTTTTTGGGCTCAGGCCCCTGGGACCCAGAAGTACGTCGTGTCGGACTAAGTCGCAGGGGTCTTAGGTGTCTCAGTTCCAGCAGGTCCCTCTGTTTAGGGAGTCACAGTAGTCTCGGTATAAAATGTCTCGATGTATCGGTGGACGATACGGTACTCGTCCCTGGGACCCCGTCACGCCCAACCACAATCCGTCACTAATCATATCTCTTTGGTGGGTTGTGACCCTTAGTCTAAGGTTTCTTAAAGACACACTCTGACTTCGGACCGAGGATTACTCTTGGTCGGTTTGAAGTTGACATAGATCTTCGTTGGGATCTTTAATTTGACACTAATTACGGTAAACTACAATCTGAGTCTCTTTATGTTAAATTTTGATAACCAAAGATAAACACGACGGACAAGGTCTTTCCTTTTTTTTTTTTTTTTCTGGTTTCCTTTCCGTCCTTCTTACTTTCTTTCTTTTTCTGTCTTTTTCTTTCCTTCCTCCAACCTATTACTTCTTCAATGTGTCTTTAAATTTTACACTGTTCACAACCGTCCTTAGAGATGGTAGGTGGAATGTTTCTCGACGACGACCTTCAGAGGTCTTCACCCTCTGAGACGGTACTTTCGGCGGTACACCCCCGAATTACTTCCCATGTTTCCCCTCCGTCTGTGTACTCGTCACCGGGATACCACTACCCTTTTGTTTTCAATAAGGTACCGACCAATTTTAAGAATCTAATATCGATTTTGATAAGGTTTTGGTTGAGTATAAGACAATTCATTCTTCCTCCCTACCTCCGTCCTTCCCTGCCCTCCCTTCCCCTCTCTCTCCTCTCTCTCTCTCGTCTTGTTAAAATAAAGCTTATCTTACGGTCTCTTGTTTTTGTTTACTTAAAGAAACACCACTATTAGTATTTCGAAATACATTAGTTGTTGTACTTTTCAGACAACACCCCCTCCCACGACAGGAATCACACACTCTGACTAATTGCTGGTTGAAACTTCAGTAAATCTCTTTTAAAGGGTAGTTCAGGTCACTACGAAAAAGAAACTTTACAGTCACAACAGACACGATCCCCTTTCTCTTACTAGAACATTCGAATCCTTTGTGACACCCTCGACCTTAAGTGTTTTGGTGATTTACACGATGGGCTACGCCTGTGGACAGAAGGGCCTGTCACTACTCTGTCCCACTTCGCTGGCTCCTTTTGTGTCGGGTCCCTGTTAGTCTTTTGGTTCACACCTGAAGTCTGTCTCGTTAGAGTGTGTCGTAAGTTCCCTTGTGCCCTCTATGTCGTACCTGAGGGGTGACCTTTCTGGGTCTTGTAGTAAGTAAACTTTAGATAGTCTGGAGGGTCTCGGGTTGACGTTAAATCTAAAATAAAATAAAATCATCTCGACAAAGTCTTTTAAACCCATGTACTCTTACAAAACTTGAGTTGTTGTAAGTAATGATTCGTATTTTTAAAACTTAAAGAAATCTATCCTATCCCACTTAGGTGCATACGATTTTGTATGTACACAGGGAGCTACGGGTATGACATCTAAAAGTGTCTAGACTTCCAAGTAACTAGTTATTCTTGTACAAAAATTACAGGTAGGTCCGGAAATAGTACTGTGGGTCTCCGTAGGTTACCTATCAAAGTTAGAAGAACAATGAAAGTTTTTAATAAGTTGGTTGACGGTATATAATACATAAAAAGAAAACACTCATTAAATTGGACAAAAAAAAAAAGGAAGACCCCTGGTGTGACTTGTCATAGTATTGAGACTTTACGAATACTTACTAACTTCGAGTCTTGTGACCCTGGTCACTTTCGGAATTGAAGGTCTATGGGACTAAAGAGTCCCATGAAGAAGACTTTACAACAACGGGGGTACGTCCCTCTCTACCCTCATCCACCCACCCTTCCGTCGTGACTCTATTTTTTTGTTTTCCGTGGGTTCGATTTGTGGTGGAGGACTGGACTGGACCTCCGTCGTTTACTGTCGAACCTTGAGCCCCTCGTGAAGTTATTCGTGTCGTTGTTCGACGTCTTTCGGTCGAAATGTGTAGTAATTACGAGAATCATCCCCGACTACCGGTATGCAATCAAGATAGTCCCTCTACCTTTTATCTTTCAACGAAAAGTAATCTACAGTCAAGTAGGTTACGGAAGACATCGTACCTTTTAAGTTTTTTTGTTCAACAAAAGTTAATATAAAGTCAAGAAAGGTATGAAAGAAGTAACCGGAGTACTTACAAGTTTTAACAAGAAACGTCTCTCTCCCGTCCACGTCTTAGATAATATGTTTACGACTTGTTCACCAATAAAATGTCTCACCAAGAAGTCTTACAATGGTGCCGGGTCTGTCGGTCCGAGAGAACTGACACCGTTTCTCGAGGGACTTGACGGTACTTTAGGTGTTCAGTCTTATTCTACTCGAAGTACCGCTCGACGTCTTGTGTCAGTGGGAAGTAGGGCGGACAGGGAGGCAAGAAATGTGAGTGAAGCGGACCCTTGTTGTGTCGTTACCGTCGTCCGACTCCCGCCTCTGGAGTGTAGCGTATGGACGTGGAGGCGTGCACGTTCGGTCCGACTTAGGGGTCCGCAGGAGGCCACTCTTCGCAAGGTTCAGGTTTGTGTGTGTCATGGTAGGTCTTACTCTTCTACCTCTCGTGGTGTTACCACTCAGGAACATACCGGTGTGACTATAAGAGGTAAAATAGTTATGATATTTCGTCCACCTCCACCCCTCCGAGAGTATATTTCACGGACGAAAGAACTTAATTTAGTGGTAATTCTACATACGAGTCTCAGTTCTTCTAACAAGTATAAAGATTCCTGACGAAGGTTACACCCACCATGTCAATGCTTTTTCGAGTTTTTTTCGTTTGTTGAATGAGTTTTTCACCTGACTTGTGTTATTTTTGCTTTGTTTTGACGTGTGGTACCGAGTAATTTCTGTTAGTAGTTCTTGACGTCTGGTCTAAAAGTGCCAGTACAAATCTAAAAACAACGAAAACTCTTGCAAAGAGAAGCCGTCGTTACCCTGTGATCACCGAACTTTACGTGAACTCTACATAGGTGTGAGGTAGAGACTTCCGAACCTCTGTACCCGTCAGTCCCTCGTGTCCGGAATTCCTTGACCCCCTTAATGTTCTTCGGTTTTTATCTTCTCGAGAATCATGAGTAGTATCAATAACTCTAGACATTTCATCCGCAATCTTATCCAGAAGGGCCACTCTACACCCAACTTCATAAACAAAGAAAGGAGATCCTAGTTCAACAAAAACAATTTACGGACATTTTATATTCTATCTTCTAAATGCTCATGAGTCATTCGTCATAAAGTCTTTCTCTTACATTGTCCTCTGCTAATATCAACTGGGACCTTGTTGTGTCCACAATCCCCGTGACTGGGAGGAGCTTCGACTTTTAGACTTATATTCAATATCAGTTGGGAGGTATGCACACCAAGAAGGGACAGACTCCAGACGGACCTGGGTGTCACGACGTAGGACCTAAGTTGATTGGAGGATAGCCCCTCATACCATCATAAATTATAATTTTTTTTTAGACGTTTATTCACCTGGGTTCCTCACGTTACAACAATTTTTGGACGACATACATATAACCTCGAGAGGGGATTCGGAAGTAATAAAATTTTACAGAAAAGAGTGAATGTGCGAAGACGTGTAGTAAACAGAACAACTCCTGAACGGAGTATTGGTCTTACTCCAGCGACCCAAAAAGTCAGGTCTAATAAAAACTCGAAATGAGTCTTTCAGATGAAAACTTGAAATCAGACTTTTAAAGGTTCTCAATCTTGTGGATTTAACTTTGGAGGTCCTTTGGACTCTGAGATCACTAAAGTTTAAGTACTCGTGAAACTCATAATGGTGAATATTGACTCATCGACATATTCGTCGAAAACCTAACAGTACCATGTAACTATTTTCTAAAACTTCCTTGTATAAATGTATTTGCGTACTCTAAGAATTAAAGAGTAAAAGATGTGAACACCCCTTCACTGACACTACCACCGCCAAAGATGTCGTCGGTAAAGACTGTATTTTCGAGAAAGAGTGATTCTCTTGTCAATGGGGATGAAACCCCGGAGGGACCACCAAGTCTACCATTTCTTAGACGGACGTTACGTCCTCTGGGTCCAAGTTAGGGACCCAGTCCTTCTAGGGGACTTCTTCGCTTTACGAATGGTGAGGTCATAAGAACGGACTTCTTAGGGTACCTGTCTCCCCGGACCAACCGACGTCAGGTACCTCAACGTTTGTCAGTCTGTGCTGACTCGTTAAAAGTGAAGTGAAGTGTATTGGACATAAAAACAACTTGATAGGATTCATCTCCCATTTAATACTCTCCGAGTTTTATTTTCTACAATCCATCCACCGTCTCGGGTTTACATCCTAAATAGACCGGTTCCTCAGTCTTCTTTTAAGATCTTTCTGAGTAATCTCAGAACTGTCACCATGAAACGGAAGTCTCGTCGTTCTAAAGTCTAATTCACCGAGGACCTAGAAGTCACTCTTGTCCTCGGGTCGATTTACTAAAGGTCTACGAACTTCGCTGACTAGTGTCCACTCGGCTACCCGACCCCAGTGTAACTCTTCCCGAGGGAAGAACCCATGACCTCCTAAGAGGAACTTCTAAGAACGAGTACCCTTGTGTACAAGGAGGAGTAAGAGACCCCCGAACCAAGACTCTTCCACACACCCCACACGACTACCGACGACCTGGGTCGAGACAGAGATACGTACACCCCCGGGGTACCACCACTCTCTTTGCTCTCTCCTGGGACGTCTAGGACCCTGTATTCTCGGAGGTTGATCGACTTCGACATTCCCGACTTCTTTGAGGCAAAAGGTGTACCCTTCCTTTGACCTAAAACTTACTTTGGTAGTATCGTCTCTCTCCCGTAGTTGTATGAGGGATTCCTTATAATTCCCCTTGGTACTTGAAGTATCCTTATAGTTTTAAGTCCATCGTATTACTTTACTACCGTAAACGTCGTTGTACCTACCTGGGTCTGTACGAGTATGATTCACTTCATTCGAGCTGTTTCTGTTTACAGTATACTATAGTCAATATACACCTTAGATTTCTTATTATGTTTACTTAAATAAATGTTTTAATCTTCATACCCTAATTATCTATATATGGTAGTATGTGTTTGATTTGTTGTTCCTAAATGACACGTCGGGTCCCTTTATATAAGTTATAGAACACTTTCGTTTCACTTTTCACTTTCGTTTCAGTGAATTAGTAAAAGTTGAGACTTTGGGGTACCTGACATCGGACACTCCAAGGAGGCAGGTAACTTAAAAGGTCCGTTCTCATGACCTCACCCAACGGCAAAGGAAGAGGTCCCCTAGAAGGGCTGGGTCCCTAACTTGGGCCCAGAGGTCATGACGTCCGTCTGCGAAATGGCAGACTCGGTGGTCCCTTCGTCGTCTCCCCTTTGTATAAGTTATAGAACATTATTAGATATTACCCTTTCTTAATCTTCGGTATATATGTATATTGTCTTAGTGAAACGACATGTGGACTTTAATTGTGTTGTAACGATTAGTTGACAGAAAGTTATACAGTTTATTTTTAATTGCCTTTTTTATTCTCTGCAGTAAGTGGAACGGGGGATGGGCACTGGATGTAGTGGTGGTGGCCCGAAACGATTGTCGGGGGTCCTATTGTGGACGCAGGAACCGTGTGGACCGGGGTCGTCACCGACGGCTAGGGATGGAACTACCGGAGGTGGCTCAGTATGAACAGGTCAAACAATTACACCAACCAATACGACCACAACTCTCCCCGTCCGCGCTGCCCCACCTACTGCCACCGCAGCACCCTAACAACGACCATGGCGACCGTCATTCACATTTGCTCGTCGCACTCTTCCGTCGGATCCTACCTCGACGACTCGGGGTGCCGTTAGTACACCTTGTTCAACTTGAGATTCCTCTGTTCTCGGTGTCACTCCGACGACCCTTTCCCTGTGCGAGGAGGGGTCGTGCCACCCGAGTCTCCTTTTCTCTTCCTTCGCTCCCCCTTCGTGGTGTAAGGAAGGTTTTGAGTCCTTTAGTAGCCTGGGAGGAAATTTCACAGGGTCCCTACAGGGACCACCAAACCGTGAATTTTGAGACGGAAGATTCCCTCCGTCACACCCAAACTAGGGATCAGTCCCTCGATTCTAGGATGCACGAAACAACGTTTTGTTTTTTGTTTGTTTGTTTGTTTTGGTCTTTGTTCTATATCTTGTCTTTGTCATGGTATCGTTTAAGTTATTTCGGAAAGAAAAATTTCTTTTAGAAATTTTATATTTTACAGTGACGGTGGTTTTGTGTAGAGGCGTAACTCGTCACATCAAATACAGTTACGAAAATACCTAATATTGGTCAGAAAACCTGCAGGGGTGTGTGGGGGCGTCTCTGTAAAAGAAAAGAAATTTCCGAACTTGTTCTTTCAGGAAGACAGAGTTCACGTCGTACTAGACACCAGAGACCCCAAGGATCCCTTGTGCAAAAGGTACAAGGACTTCCCTGACTCCCGGGGACGTGTGTCGGACAGACACAGGGCCCTTGTTTCGTTCCTACGTAGAGTCACGAAGGGTAGGGGCGAGTGGACGCTCGGACTGATGAAGGGGAGAGGAAATAGCGAAGTATAACAAATTTTTACACGAGACTGACGTAGTAAGAATACAAAGGTGATGTAAAAACCCTATACTTATACGTGTATAACATATTGTAATCTTTCCCGTATTCCCATCTATTCTTATTCAGAAAAAAAAAAAAAATTAAAGGTTCACCTTTGCTGACAGTGGTAGAAGACATGATACAAAACCTCTGCGTTCCGTGTGAGTGTACGACACCCACGTACAACATTTACAGTGGACCCCATGGAAAAAAAAGTGAGTGTAACATAAAACCTCTAGAATGTTCATTTTACGAAATGAGGTTTCTTTGTTTCCTAAACACAGTTTCTTTATACTAGAAAATTACCAGTACTTTAATGGGAGAAAATATGTCGTGAAAAAAGGATGAATTATCGTAAAAGTTCAATAAGACTTAATATTTATGTTTTATAACTTTTTTACTTGGCTATCCCGGAATACAGAGATTATATCCTAACCAAACTCACCATAGTTTCACAGTATCGTTCCGGAGAATTACAGACTCTTTCTTGTTGTTTTCTTTTTTACTCTATAAGTGACACACAACCATTTTGTGGGTTGTTAGTTTTAAAATTCGGAAAATCCTTTATTTCTACGGTAGACTCGACACGGGCACTTCGACTTTAATGACTTTAAGTCCATTTCGTTTGATACTGGAGTTACGAAAAGGTGACAGAACCGTTACATATCGATTGGTCCACGGACTCCCAATGACCGGAATACAGAGGTAACGTGTCCCGTGTACACTCCTAGACCGAAAAGAGGGTCTACAGGGGAGGTACGTAGTGGTCTGCGGTTCATAGTGAGAACGAGAGACAGTGGACAGGTGAGACGTGAGTTTACCCTGGGGACGTCTACGGACGACCCATGGTGACACCTACGACCCACCCTTCTGCCTCAGTGCACCCTTCCAGGGGTCCCTCTCCTCTGGACGCTCAGACAAGGGACATGGGTCGTCCGGGACCTATGAGCAAGGAATTAGTGGACCCGAGGAAGGGTTCCTGAGACTCCCGACGGAAACGGAGTAGACCCTAGGTGTCGTGTCCACCTCGTAGGGAGTGGGTAGACATTTGGGAGATTCGAAGAGGGAGATTCGACGCGGGGAAGCGAGGAGGACCTGTGGTGCAAGACCCCGAGACCCCGGGACCCTCGGCCTAAACGTGGGACTCCACCTACTTCTACCACGTCTTCCCGTCGGAGGACGAGACAGGAGACCCTCGGAATTGGTTACATGAGGGTGAGTGCGACTTTGAGATGTGACTACTAAGGATCGTCTCCGGAGGTCACGGAAGTCGTGGACCCCGATCTATTAGGTCCTCCTACAATGATCTTGTAAGGTGTCATGGTGGGTAAGGGACTGTAGATGGAGTCGAAAAGTGCAGGACTAGTAAACCAGTGGCTAAAGTGTTTCACTTTCCCTAGTTATTTAGACACCGAAAAGGACTAAAACAGATTCGGAAATCCCGACTTAGACCCTGTCATCTTATTTCATACATTCCCGGTAAGATGGTCGTTGGTGATCTTCGAAGATGAGATTGGGATTTCGGCGCGAGTTCCATTCGTTCGAACCTAAGGTGTGAACAACAGTAAAGAGTTACGAAATCGGTAAATCTGGGAGGTCCCAGTTCCGGTACACCCCTATTTTCATGAAGACGACGGATATAAAAGGAGATTATCAAAGTCTCGTAGGTCAGAATGTAAATACAGAAGTTAGGTAAAACTCAAGTAAAAACACATCCACAATCCCTCACAAGATTAAAGTAATAAAATGTACACCGACAGGTCAAAAGGGTCGTGGTGAGTGACTTCTCTGACAGAAAAGAGGTACCATATAGGAACAGAGGAGACAATGTCTAATCCAATGACATCTTCGTACACAAAGAGAGACCCAAAAGATAGGATTAGGTAACTAGGTATCAAAACAAAAACACGGTCATGGTATGACATGACTAATGACATCGAAACATTATATCGGACTTCAGTCCCACGGACTAAGGAGGTCGAGACAAAAAGAAAGAGTTTGAACGAAACCGATAAACCCCAGAAAACACAAAAGTATATTTAACAGTTTCTTAAACCAATATTAAGACACTTTTTACGGTAATCATTAAACTATCCCTAAAGTGACTTAGACATCAAAGGAAATCCTTTGTTGTCAGTAAAAGTGTTATAACTAAAAAGGTTAAATTCTTGTACCATGTAGAGAGGTAGACAAAGACGGCAGAAAAACAGAAAGAGGTCACAGAATCAAAAGACTCATACCTGGAAAACGGAAGAATACATGTAAATAAGGATCCATAAAGTAAGAAATATAGGTCGTTTCGACTGAAAGTTCCTATTCCTCTGACTAGACAACAGAGTCACGGTGTTGAACCTCTTGTGACGAGTGTTCTCGGGAAGGACACCCTTATAAGTCTCTTGTTCTGGTTTCGTTGTCCGTTCTGTATCTGTTCCCCGACCTTCACTTGGAACTTATACGTCGATGAACATTTGTTTCGGTTACTCCCATTTTCCCCTCGTGCGTTCCACGTCGACGAGACCCAAGACTACCACGCCTGTCTCGTGTCGACGTCTAGGACGCGAAAAGTGTGAACCTTCCAACCACCCCTGAGACAGATCGTTCAGGTAACCGTGGTAAAAAGGTCGTCGTAAACGAGTGATGCACGGAGACACAGTGTAAAATGGTTAAAAACGTTATCAAGTTTGAAAAAAAAATAATGACAATATTAGACAATACCATTAGACACTAGTCACTAGAGACTACAATGATAACGTTTTTTAATACTGAACGGTTTCCGAGTCTACTACCAATCGAAAAAGAAAAAACCCGTTATTTCATGAAAATTTAAATATTTTCATGAAGACGACATCATCATTACATAATATAATATTACACCCCTTCTACATACTGAGAGAGGTATACGTCTATGAAACAGTAGTCAGTGCACTCAGTAAGGACATCCACGGACCCCTTCCGACCCGGTCGACTGTAGCGATCCTACTAACGTATCAGAGACACAGAGTACGTTGATTTTTATCAGAGTTTCAGCCTTGGAAAGTTGTCCGGATGTAAAAAAAGACGCATTCACTTTTTAACAAGGATAATGTAGAGAACTTAGACGAATCACACCGTGAAGTGAAACTTATACGAAAAAGACAATAAAAACAAGTCATTTAGATCTTATCTCTGGTTGATGGGTCACCCGAGTTGACCGGCTAAAAGACACATTTCAACCCGACTAAAAAGTTATTCGACTTTTTTCAATAGACACTTCAGGGGAGTTGTAGGAGTTTTGAGGAACGATCCATTAGAAAAAATGAACAGTGGCGATGTTAATAGGGGTAGACTGGAGAGTGGGGGTCCTGAAGGGACCCCCGAGTCTGACATTTCTTAACCGGACATTACGTCCTCTGAACCTAAGTTAGGGACCCAGTCCTTCTAGGGAACCTCTTCCCTTACCATAGAGGGGGGTCATAAGAACGGACCCTTTAGGGTACCAGTCTCCTCGGACCTCCCGATGTCAGGTGTCTCAGTGTTTCTCAGTCTGCGCTGACTGGTCGACTCGTGCGGGCGTGGGTACTGGTGAATGGGTGGACGAGACGACACGGTCACAGTCGTCGGATTCTGGTTCTGTTACTCAAAACTTCTGACACTAATTTCAAAGATACTGACTTAGTTATCGTGGAGCTCCAAACTAAACCACGTCGTATACCGCCTTGACCGAGTTTGTTTGTTGACGACTGAGAATCCTACCTTCATCCGGAAGGCAGGGAGGATCGAGTCAACAATTTCTTAGACGAATGTTACGTCCTCTGGGTCCAAGCTAAGGACCCAACCCTTCTAAGGGACCTCTTCCTTTACCGTTGGGTGAGGTCATAAGAACGGACCTCTTAACGTACCTATCTCCTCGGACCGTCCGATATCAGGTGCCCAACGTTCTCAGTCTGTGCTGACTCGCTGAGCTCTCTTTCTCTTGTCCCGGAAGACACGGTACAGGAGGACCTACAAGTTCCAGAACCGTCCTGAGGGTATAGAATGGGACTCTTCCGGCCGACTCCTTTCACCGAACACTTAAACACAATGTGGACCTCCCAGTCAGTACGACGTCTTCGTAGTCGACCGACGTGGGTCCAAGACTGAACTTTAGGGAGTTCTGTCCCTGTGAGACGGTGAGACCCATGGGACCCACAACAGACTCTCATAACGGACCTGTCTCTACGACACCGACGTCTGGGGTCTGTGGGAGACGACCCTGTGAGTCGTGGTCCTGAGAAAAGGACCCCACTAACAACAAATCAACGATTCAGTGCAGACTGAGAAACACTGGCGTGTCTGACATCGGGTGGTCCGCGGAGACGGGTACTTTAAAGAGTCCGTTCTTATAGCCTCACCCAACGGTTAAGGAAGAAATCCTCTAGAAGGACTGAGTCCCTGACTTGACTGTGGAAGACGTGACCGTCCGTCTAAGAAATAGTGACTCGGTAGAACCTTTGGGTTCCACGAGGTCCGAATTGTGAGTGTTACCCTAGGGTGACAGACCTAGATCTGGGTCGAGGTGAAACTGAAGGGCACTTGGAGAAGAGAGACTGGAAGACAAATATTTTACGTCTATTTTCGACACCGACGATGGGGAAGAGATGTTAAGGGTTTTGGTGTCAGAGACTTGTGACTAAAAAGTGGTGAGTAGACCGTCACTTCGGGCTGGACTGGGTTGGGCTGGCAAACAACGTCTTGGCTGGTATTTACGGTCCTCCTCGTAAGTAATCGACGAAGAGAAGTGGGTGTAAGTCACCGTTCCAGAAATTTCTCTGACCAATTATACCTCATACCAGGGGTCTAGGAGTCCCCACGGCATGACACATACGGGTCATAGTCGGCAGATATGGGACTTTTTTCGACTGAAGGCTTAAGAAGAGATAACGGTTCCCAAAATGTTTTTCTTGACACCCGACACCGTGGGTGTCCTTGTTTGAAACGCCCCTATTTTATCCTATGGAGGACAGTAGACTATCACAACTTGTGCATCACTGACTAGGTTTTTATGATTTCACGGTTATTAAAAAGGCACTTGGTTGGGTGTAAGTAGAACGTCGACCTAGGGTTCCACACGCGCACGAGTCAGTGAAGTCAGTACAAACTGAGAAACGTTGAGATACCTGGTATCGGGTAGTCCGAGGAGACAGGTACCCTAAGAGGTCCGTTCTTATGACCTCACCCAACGGTACGGGGGAGGTCCCTTAGAAGGGCTGGATCCCTAACTTGGGGTCAGAGGACACAGAGGACGTAATGTTCTCCTAAGAAATGGCGACTCGGTGACCCCTTCGGGTCTAGGGTTCCATCACCAACGAGCAGACACTTGAGTCTCTTGACTGGGTGCAGTCTGTGGTCTGTAGTGGGAAGAGCCCGTGTTCCGAGAGGACCCTATACAGTAAAGAAAGGTCTACTCAACCTCGATAATCTCAAGGGTGTCATACGTGGGGAGTGTTTTGACCTTGTCTCACCCACGAGTCATTTGTGCTGACTTGTTTACCTAATTGTCTACCGGTTCGTGTGTCTCACATTGTCTATCACTTGAGAAATAGTCACATCAATTATTGTGTTCATGTAGGGGTTTTGTGTGGAGACTTTTAGGTCGAAGAAAGACTCACACTCTCTGGTTTCTGGAAACTGGACTCGACAGACCCTGAGGGTCGACCTTGTCTAATACGAGCCTTACCAGTTGTGGCTGTGTGTCCCTTCTGTGACCAGAACACAAACCCATGACCGAGGGGTGTTGTCGATCTGTTGCCGACCTGAGACTAGCTACCTGTCGGTCGGGGAGGGTAGATCTGTCATATCTTTATCTACCCTTTCAGGTTTTCGTAGGACCTAAACTGGGTCCCTTACGCTAAAGACAGTAAGTCCCAACGACCTTCAAACTTTTTATAGAGATCTCTACATTCAGATTGGAAAGTGGGTTTTATTTTGACATAGCAAAATAACGTAGTCGGGAAACCTCTAAACTCCGACCGACGGTACCTAAATGTGATATTTATATTTGTTTTACCAACTTAAGACAAAATGAGTACCCTTTAGATTGACATCGATTATGGTTCTAGTGACCTAGTATTTCGAATGTAGGTGGTTTTTGTGGACTCCCCGAATAATTTTGTGTCTCGGCCTGGGGAGAGTCACTGCAAGACTAAGACATCTAACTCTCCCCGGACTTTTGGACGTAAAGATAGTTCAAGGGTACACTATGACTACGACGACTAGATTCCTGGGTCACATTTTTAGTGACTGCGTCTGTAGTTTATACCTGAGGAAACGTAAAAATGACGGTTTTATTTTACACAAATCTAGCTCCTCAAGGAGATTAGATAAAAATAAGCAGTTATCGTCTTTGTAGTGTACTTTGTATACTCTAATCTTTCCTGACCTTTTATAGTCTTTACTTGATCCTTAATTAATTTTTCGTCTTGAGTGGGGGTGTGGAAAAGAGAAGATACGACGACCTAGACCGGTGTCTGTGAAGACCT
The DNA here is from genome assembly GCA_006410555.1 of Capra ibex. Classification (NCBI taxonomy): domain Eukaryota; kingdom Metazoa; phylum Chordata; class Mammalia; order Artiodactyla; family Bovidae; genus Capra; species Capra ibex. The sequence goes on along the minus strand of SJYO01037955.1, from coordinate 54,330,623 downwards.
TTTTCTAAGTTAGTGTTACATACTTCCCTTCCTTCTAGTGTAATTACTAAGTAAATGTTTCACAGATTACTAAAACTCAAAATGCACTCAGTTACGAAGGTTTTCGGATTAGTTGACAAAAAATTTTCGTGTAAATAAACAAACAAAATCGGTTGGACTCTACGTAGACCAGTTCCAGTAGAACTAACGTTTCCCCACTCTAATTAATATCGTTACTCTTTTATGATACCAGAGGGTCTGACTTTAGTCCCGTGAACAAAGTTTTGTTCCCACGTCAAACACGTCTAAAAGCGACACCTTGTGACGTCACAAACGGAGGGCCCAAAGACGGAGCCTAGAAAACAGAGTAGTTTTGGTCACAACAGTGTAAGGGATCCCTCCTCTGGTAAGGTGATCTCGAGTGTCCTTTAACGGAGTTGTTTATTAAAGGGATGAGTCTCCAGTAAGTACGACAAAAAGTACGAACACACTTTGGGTGTCCATCCTAGGTTATTTTCCTCTCGAGGTGGATTTACAAAATTGAGGGTTCCTATGCGTGGTAAAGTCCTCAGGTCTTTACGAGGACTAAAAAGTAAGTTATCGTTCTTAATTTTTATACAGATACCAACTTTTCCTTTGTTATTAGTTGTGAGGACGTCAAGATCTGTCACCTTCTAACTCCACGGAATCCTCCGGATTCGATTGAAAGAGATTTTGTACTGGTGAAAAAGGAAATCACCTCCTCTTGTTCCATAAGAACTAACATTCGAAAATTCTCCAATGAGATACGAAAACCAGGTACAGTCTCAGGATTCCGTGTACCATCCTTATGCACTTTATAAAACATTCATGGATCGGGTACGGAAAACCAACAACAAATCTACCGTAGTGACTGCGTTACCTGTACTTGAACCCACTTGAGACCCTCTACCACCTCCTGTCCCCCAGGGTCGCATGAGACCAGGGACCCCAGCGTTTCTTAGTCTGTGTTAAATCGCTGACTTGTTGTCCACCACGGACACACTCGTACACTACCCACTATTCGATAGTGATAATTGGTTTGTAACTAAAGTGTACCTTTCCTGACATCGGCATCCCGATCGGTTGGAGAGGAGATTCTGCTCTTGTTCCTACCCAAAGGTAAAAGGGTTTATAGCATTCTAATGTACTTTTCTTGCCAGGAGAAAAGAGACACGTTTGTTGAAACGTGTCGTAATGGTTTCGTAAATTATAAAAATTTTTTGTTAGATAAAAGTAAAAAACTTGTTTGATAGACTGACACAATATCAGTTATTTAACATCTTCTATGACACGAATTTTTTAGAATTTTGAGTCCCGGATGTAAGTTCAGAGGTTGACGTAATGAATGTTTGGGTACGTACACACGTACGGACGATTCAACGAAGGCAAAACAGAGAAACACGGGGATTCCTGGGATTCCTCGGGTGGCACGAGGAGATAGGTGTCCTAAGAGGTCCGTTCTTATCACTTCACCCTACGGTACGGGAGGAGGTCCCTTTGGACATAGATATAGATATATAGATAGATGTAGACATAGATACAGAGGTGGACGTAGACACAGATGTGGACATAGAGAGAGACATAGATACTGTACGGGAGGTCTCCTGGAAGGTCCAGGTCCCTAATTAATCGTAGAGAATACCGAGGACGTAGCCGTCCCCCCAAGAAATGGTGAAAAATACAGAGGAAGGGACCGTTCGTCCAAGAAATGGTGATCGTGGCGGACCCTTCAGGGTAGATACAGATGTGGGATATAGATATGTATGTAGACATAGAATGTAGGTTGTGAGTGTAGATATACAGATGAGATATACGTACGTGGACGTGGATCTGGACATAGGTATAGATACAGATGTGGACATAGGTATAGATGTAGATGTGGATGGAGGTATAGACAGATGTGGATATAGATGCACACACACGTACTATGTAGTGAAGTCGACACAGGATGAGAAACGTTGGGACACCTGACATCGGGCGGTCCGAGGAGACAGGTACCCTAAGAGATCCGTTCTTTTCACCTCACTCGACGGTACGGGAGGAGGTCCCCTAGAAGGGCTGGGTCCCCACCTTGGACGTGGAGAAGATAGAGAACGTAACCGTCCACCCAAGAAATGGTGATCGTGGTGGGCCCTTGAGGGTGTTTAAGTATTAGTACAACTTTGGTATTCTTGACTAACTTACTAGAGAACAAAATGGTTTGTCTTGGAGTTTCTTGTCGATTTTGAGGGTGGGTACTTAGTAAAGGAGAACTTTGTAATCTTCACTAAAACAAGTGTGATTATTCATAGAGACGGGGGAATGGACCTTACTTCAACCTTAGTTTTTGCGTCCCGGCCGAGAGGCACCACAAAGGGCTTGTGACCGACGGGTGCCCCTTGTCTTCCTGCGTGACCGCCTGTGCCTGGACCTGAGGTCGGTACAGCGTGAGTCTGGTGAGACTGGTGAGTCTGGTCGAGAGACGTCCCCGGGCTCCTCTACTCTGCGCCGTTGTTCTGGTAACTTTAGGTGGTCGGACCTTCGGACCGTCGAATGACTGTAACTCGAACGTATACCATAAATGTCAAAGGTTTATTCTGTCTGAGTATAGAGTACTGGTTCAGGTCATTTGTTTTGTGTGTCCTCATACTTAGTTTCTTGAGTATATGGAAAGTAATCTTTATTAGACGAATCTCATGTGAAAGATTTTGTGTGTAATAAAATTACGAGATTTCAATATCACAATCTGTGATAGGATGTCCTAGTAAGTCTGAGTGTATGAAGGGACCTTTTAAAGATGTCGAGAGTCGTGGGTCCGTTCTCTTTACTGTAATTACTCTTTCAGAACCGACGACTTCCCCCAAGTTCGATGATGTGTATAATTATAAAAAAAAAGACAATACTTTTGTCGGGACGTCTCAGTCATGTGGTGACCGTCCGACAGGAACTCCATGTTAAGTAAGATAGGGCACAAATGACACGGACTTCTTGGTTTCTAGGTTCTTGTTCAGACCCAGTTCCAGTTTTCTACTCGGTCGATTCCAGTGAAATGGGGTCTCCTCCTCTAAGTGATCCTATACAATTTAAGTAGGCCCATGTGTCTACACACTTTTCTCTCCTAATTATGTGTAAAATTCCCTTCTCAAAATTTTTGTACTTGAGAGTTATTATAAAGACTTTATAATTATTATATTTTTATAACAATCATGTGTAAAACAAAAAAGGAAGGAAAAAAGATGTGTGAAACGAAAAAAGAAGGAAAAATTTACATTCGTGCGAGAAACGTCAAGTCCCTTTTAGACCTTTGGTTTGAACACAAAACTAACTAACATTTCCCATGTCATAAAGGACTCTTTACACATTTCATTGACGAAAACCTGACTGACTCCTATGCCAAAGATTTGTGAAGAGTTATATGTTCTTTGGACGTTCCTTTTAGAAGGCCTCGATCAATTTGTGTGTGTGTGTGTGTGTGTATATGTGCACAATCTCACAAAGTTTCAAATTCAGTCTAAGTCTTCTCTCACAGAGTAAAAGTGAGGTTCACCAGGGATATACAGTCTTTTGACTTGATAAGAACCTACCCCTTCCGACGATGTCCCATAGGTGACCCGTGACCCCGGTGGGTCCGAACCTCGGGTCTTGGGTGCGGGTACCAGGACTCCCCTAAGGGTACTTCGGTGAGGTATTTCCGAGAGACTAAGGGTGGGACTAAGAGTCGTTGTTTTACAGTCAAGGTAAGGGACGGACGGGCGAGTGAGTCAGTACATGCTGAGAAACACTGGAATACCTGACACCGGACGGTCCGAGGAGACAGGTACCCTAAAGGGTCCGTTCTTATAAGCTCACCCACGGTAAAGGAAGAGGTCCCCTAGAAGGACTGGGTCCCTAACTAGGGCGTAGAGGACGTGACCGTCCACCTAAGAAATGGTGACTCGGTCTCCCCTTCGGGGAGTCATGGGTAATGGTCGAATTTATAACATTCTTACGACCAGTGGTGGTCAAAGACAACGGTCAAGACGTTGGTACCGTACCACTCTTATTAAGGTGACATAATTATCTTGTTGCACAATACTTCAGTGGAGTGGCCGTTGTGACGCCGCAACGACACGAGGGAAGAAAGTCAGAATGACTCTGTGCGAAACAGTCAAAGTGGTAAGGAGGTAGTTTCACTTTTCACTTGCACTTTCAGCGAATCAGCACAGACTGAGAAACGCTGGGGTACCTGACATCTCGGGTACCTTAAGAGGTCCGGTCTTATGACCTCACCCATCCGAAAGGGAAGAGGTCCCCTAGAAAGGTTGGGTCCCTAGATTGGGTCCAGAGGACGTGACGTCCGTCTAAGAACGACTCGGTGTTCCCTTCGGGTTCTTTTGACCTCACCCTGAATCGTCGTCGTCGTCGTCGTCGGATAGGGAAGAGGTCACCTAGAGGACGTAACGCCCGTCTCAGAAATGGTTCCCCTTCCGGCTTTAGCGGGACAGGAGACACGCCCCTGCCCTCCCCGACGAATGGCCCCGTCCCGACGCACAACGTCTCACGGAGGAGGCACACGTCAGGGTCCGTCTACAGTGGAGGCATCCGCCCCCGACCCAAACACGTGCTCGCCCAGGAGTACATCACAGGGGGAGGTGTGCAGCGGCTCGTGCACCTGGTCCTCCTGGTCGTTCTGGTGTACGGTAGGTGACCCTTCCCCGTGTTTTAGTATCGTGAAGACTTTGGGTATAGACTGTCTCGAGCACCCCGATGGGTCCCAGACGTGGTGTCCTTGTGCAGCCAGCGTGGTACCTGGTAGTGTCCTCCCGTATACCCCAGAAGGTGTAAGGAGGGGTACGAAGGAGTCAAGGAGAGTTAAGAAGGTCCTTTATAAAAATTCGTACATTGTACGTTCACGTTCCCACTAGCTCCTTGCGTGTATACAGTCATCTTACTTTAGACCAGATACCCCGACTGGTTTTTGGACCAAGACATCGACAAGTCCACTTCGAGGTCGATGACGAGTGACGACGGTTGTTGTGTCCTGTCTTGGTTTCAGAATCCGAGGGAAACACAAGGAACGTCAAATGACTTGTTTCACACCTGAAGTCCTAAAGTGCCTGTCTCTTCGTTATTCACAAGAAGTGTGTGGTGTCCACGGATTATATACAATATCTGTCTTGTGACAACAATAAATCAGCGATTCAGTACAGACTGAGAACAATAAATCACCGATTCAGTACAGACTGGGGTACCTGACATCGGGCGGTCCGAGGAGACAGGTACCCTAAAGGGTCCGTTCTGATGACCTCACCCAACGGTAAAGAAAGAGACCCCTAGAAGAGTTGGGTCCCTAGTTTCGGTGTAGAGGACGTGACCGTCCACCTAATGGGGACTCGGTGGTTCCTTCGGGTATTACTTTTTTGAACAAAATTTTATTTTATGTCACGGGGAAACACCTGGGTTCTCCTACCTTCTCCTCATTCAAGTATCTGTCCTTTCTCAGGATCTACTCCGTTTTTATCGGGTATTGGCCGACTCGTCGAGTCACACGTTTCGAGACTCGAGAAGGTTAGGGAGGCACAACACAATCCTTAAAAGATCCTCCACCCTCTCTCTTAATCGTAAACGGGGTGAATCGGGGACTTGCACATGGGAGGGTTGACCTTTCACTTCTCCCGGTGAGACTTACAAAAGTGTCGGGAGATCCCTTAGACCCGAAAGCTTTCTCGATAGCGTTATGTTGTTCCAATACATATGTGTCACGACCAAGCTGGTCGTGTAGGTGTTTTTATTTTCGTCGGTGATCCGGTGCGACTACCCCACACAGACTCTACCTGGGGTCGGAGCGTGGGCTCCCGGTCCCGTCGTGGTTCTTGGACGTCCTCAGTCGTGTAAGACGGCTGCCGTCGGTCCCGAGTACAGACCTCAGACCCCTCCACCGCACCCGCTCCCCAGGACTGAAAGGACCGGAGAGAAATCTCGTGTCTACGATTAGATTAGTCCAACGGGGAGCCCAAGGGAGAACCGGGGGACCCCTTTCTCCTCGGGAAGTTGAGAGGTGCGACCCCGACACCCTTTCTGTACTGGAAAGGGTCGGGGAGTCGTACCGAGTCGGTTCTTTCGACCCATCAAACCTCCCTTCTCAGAGGACTCCGACCCCTTTAAATCCGTCTCTCTCAGATCCTTCACGTCTCATCGCCCTCCTCGTCCTTGCGCTGACCCTCAGGGGTGGTGTTTCGACCCCTGACATATAATTCAAATTACATATACAAATAGGTGGGTGGGTTGATAGGCGGGTGGTAGGAGAGTAGTAGGTAGTAGTAGACGGGTGTTAAGTGAGTAGTAGGTAGGTAGACAGGTAGATTGTCTACGAGGGATTCATGCCGACATTCGGTCAAGAAACGAATTCCTTAAGTCCTTTAACAAAAGAATTGGTTGACTTTTTCTACGATGTCTACGTCCGAAGACACGGAAATTTTTGGGACACGTGGTATGAATCTCACTGGGGAATAAGGGGCGGGGACGAACAGATATACCGGTTGAGCGTAGACCGGGACTCCTGAGTCGGGTCCCCGGCGGACGAGCCATGTCGGCGGGGCTAACGTCGAGTTACCCAGGGACCGACTATGTCGGTGACGTAAAACAGTAGTTGGTTTGTCGACCACTGGGATGCTCCAACGGTAACAAGTGTCCTACGGAGGAGTGATTTAAGAATTCAAGGAAAGGTTGGACCTGGTCCAGTGACTCAGAAAGAGACACGAGACGACACGAATCAGGGAGTCAGCACGGGTTGAGAAACGTTGGGGTTCCCTACATCGGACGGTCCAATAAGACAGGTACCCCTAAAAGGTCCGTTCTTATGACCTCACCCAACGGTGCGAGAGGAGGTCCCCTAGCCGGGTGCCTACCGTGACTCCAGAGGGCGTAACGTCCACCTAAGAAATGACAGACTCGGTGGTCTCTTCGGGTTCTTCTGACCTCACCCATCGGATAGGTAGGAGGTCCCCTAGAAGGGTTGGGTGCCCAGTTTAGGTCCAGAGGACGTAACGTCCCCCTAAGAAATGGTCAACTCGATCGTCCCTTCGGGCTCAGAAAAATATAAGTCATTTATTACGTGTCACCCAATAGGTTTTACAAACGACTTCTTGACTTACTTAATTTTTTTCCTTCTAGTTCATTGTTTGCCGAATAAAAGAGTAAGAAGTTGTTGGTAGTGACCTCGATAAACCTCGCACACGGTCTGAGTGACCCTCGACTCCCGTACCAGTCCTCACTCTGCCAGTGGGAGGAGCCCACCAGTGAGACTTTTTCAGCTTCCGTCCTATGTACTCGGGTCGCACGTCCTACCGGTACGTCGCACCCCAATTTACTTTCGACGAGACTGCACCCTTCCGGTCTCCTTCGAGAGACCACTGTGTCGACGTGAGTCTCGGCGCCGTCCTTCTTCCGTCTCTACCACTCTCGTAGTCTCTGCCGTCTCCTCGGAGGGGTCGTCACAGTCATGAGTCGTGGGACGCACGCCCTGGAACTTCGAGTAAATGACTGGGACGCGAACACGTCCTTAAGTACCTGAGTCCCTCCTCTGAGACTGACGCGCGGAGACCACCCGGACGGCTTCTCCGTGACGTGCAAATCTCCTGACTTGAGTCCTCCTCCACCTGCGGACACTCGACTCCCGTGGGTCCTGCCGGAACCGTCCGACAGTGCCCGGTCGGGACAACTGACAGTGAGACCACTTCCGAGACACCACACTTCCCTCCGGTCAAGACCCCCCGACCCGAGTAGTGTCCGACCCTCCCCGGTCGGAGGCCACAGGTCCTGTCCTGTGCGGAGAGGTCCGCTTCTTCGGGTCGGGTGGAGAGTATTCCACGCCACGGACCCGGGTGGTAGGGAGTCTCCCCGAGACCCATTCAAGGCCAAAGAAAATGTCGTCGTCTTTGTCCACTTGTATTAGACCAGATCCAATATAAACAGAAATATCGTTCCGTCAACCTTCTAATAGAGATATAGGTCTATANGTGCCGTCCTTCTTCCGTCTCTACCACTCTCGTAGTCTCTGCCGTCTCCTCGGAGGGGTCGTCACAGTCATGAGTCGTGGGACGCACGTTCGAACTTCGAGTAAACGACTGGGACGCGAACACGTCCTTAAGTACCTGAGTCCCTCCTCTGAGACTGACGTGTGGAGACCACCCGGACGGCTTCTCCGTGACGTGCAAATCTCCTGACTTGAGTCCTCCTCCACCTGCGGACACTCGACTCCCGTGGGTCCTGCCCGAACCGTCCGACAGTGCCCGGTCGGGACAACTGACAGTGAGACCACTTCCGAGACACCACACTTCCCTCCGGTCAAGACCCCCCGACCCGAGTAGTGTCCGACCCTCCCCGGTCGGAGGCCACAGGTCCTGTCCTGTGCGGAGAGGTCCGCTTCTTCGGGTCGGGTGGAGAGTATTCCACGCCACGGACCCGGGTGGTAGGGAGTCTCCCCGAGACCCATTCAAGGCCAAAGAAAATGTCGTCGTCTTTGTCCACTTGTATTAGACCAGATCCAATATAAACAGAAATATCGTTCCGTCAACCTTCTAATAGAGATATAGGTCTATAGATTTGGGTATAGATATGAATATAGACACAGATACAGCTACAGATGTGGTTGCAGATGTGGATGTAGATGTAGGTGTCGTTGCAGATATGTAGATTGGATATAGGTACGACACGACACGATTCGGTGAAGTCAGTACAGACTGAGTAATGTAGTCGTACCTGACATCGGGCGGTCCGAGGAGACAGGCACCCTAAGAGGTCCGTTCTTATGACCTCACCCAAGGGTACTGGAGGAGGTCCCCTAGAACGACTGGGACCCTAATTAGTCGTAGAGAATACAGAGGACGTAACCGTCCACCCAAGAAATCGTGATCTCGGTGGACCCTTCAGGTGTTAAATACATAGATGTGGAGGTAGGTGTGGACACAGACATAGGTGGATAGATAGTGTTCAATATGAGTTTGTATTTCGGTCCCTTCGACCTACTCTTCCAAAAGGTTCTGGAACTACAAAGTCAAAAAAGGTCTAAAGCCCTGGACGAGTGGACCCGTCCCGTTCTACAACGTAAGGACCATAAGATCCCTGCCCGGGTCCGTTCCGTACGGGGGCTTGAATCCGAGGCCCAACAACGTCTGTGCGAAGGCCAAGGCCTACGGGGCCGACGTCAGAGCCGACGTGACGCTGGTGCTGCAGGTCCGACTGGTGCGGGGCAACTGCCACACCCGCCTCATAGAGGGGCGGGAGTCCTTTAGAGGCCTGTCCGGACGGTTCCTTTACCGGCTTCACACTGAAACAATCCTCGACAATCTCATTTGTCTCAGGTTTGATTGAGAGTAAGACGTCGGTGAGAGACGAGACGGAGGCGTTGATGTAAGAGTTCATAGGTACCTTGTCAAAAATGTGATGTCTTCACTTTTTGCTTTATTTTTATTTTAACGTCAAACGGACTATTAGAGGACATTAAGTCCAGAAGATAGAGGCGTCAACGATAATTTATTACCACGTTGATTCTGGAGCTAAACACTTACGCCGTTGCAGGAACATGTTATTGTCTCAAGAAAAAAAAGAAAAAACCATTATCTAGTAAATGACAGGACTTTTTGAAGAAAGTTTCTTTTATGTGGGAAGAGTGAAGGTAACCCTTAAGACGTTGTTTAACGGGAACATGTTAAACACTAATAAAACTACTTGTACCGATGACGGAATTTTATAATTCTTTATCAGTAAAAGAGTTTACCTTCGTCCCACTGTACCCAAAATCGTTTTTTGAGAGTTTCATACCGTACTCCAAGACCCACACTCCTCCGTCTGTATACCTACCAAGATCCGAAGAACCAACGAATGAATTTTAAACACCGAGTCTTTGGATACACCCCACGAGAAGTCTCTTTTACCTACTCTTTGGATAAAGAGACTACTCTTTCAGGAAACACCAATTAGTTGTATCTTGTATGTTAAATCGGAACAAAACACACTATCCTCGGTTTGTTCAGGTTAGGACATAAGAGTCCCATAGTTATGGTTCTACCCACCGACCATTAATCTTGAACTTCGGTGATTCTTCGTTCTTCCTACTTCATAAAAAGTTTGATACGGGTGTTATATGAAAGTCTCCTTTACATTCTACAGAAAAATTTTACATATAGTTTTAAAAGGAATCAAATATAATGATAGGAATTTTTACTTACAATTACAACCAAAATATATATGTACTCTTTCCTTCCTAATTTTTTTATATACAAGTCTTTTCTCTTATTTCAATTTCGTTGTTACAGTAAGTAAAAGAGAAAAAATGGAAACTACAGTATTCTTAATTCAAGTGTCGGACGAGACTTTATTCCCTTAGTCACTGACTTAACTTCTGTCCCAATGGTCTAAATCACTTATTTTATGTCCTTCGGGTCAATTTAAAATCAAAGTCTATTTATTGTTTATTATAAAATCATATTTATACATGTATTCACGTACCCTATATGGATAGAATTTTTTTCTGCGTACCTTGTACACACACAATCAACGAGTCAGGACAGGTTGAGAAACGTTAAGGTACCTGACATCGAGTGGTCCGAGGAGAGAGGTACCAGAAGAGGTCCGTTCTTATGACCTCACCCAACGGTAAGGAAAGCGATCCCCTAGAAGGGTTGGGTCCCTAGTTTGGGTCCAGAAGACGTACCGTCCGTCTGAGAAATGGTGACTCGGTGTCCCTTCGTGTACCTTGTATGAATATGATTTTATTAAAAACTTTTTATAGACTTTAAGTATAATTTAACGTGTAAAACATAAAATAACGTCTTGGGATTGAACTCTAGTAATCTGGTAGAGAACACCATGTATCTATAAATTTTACCCAGAAGTCAATGGATAAAGAACCATAAGATAGTGGATGGAAGAGTGATTTCATCCTAAAATATTACTTAGTCTTACGTATAGTACAACGAACTAAAACATCCATCCATCACAAATAAGGAAACTGAATTTCACATATGAATAAGTTTATTTTATGAAGGGATTTCATCTGAAGGGCGGGGGAAGGGGTGGTTCTTTGTTGCTTGTTGGACAGATCGACGACTTGATGTCCCTTGTCTTGTCAAACTCCAGTCCTCTGTCAATTACAGTCACCTTTATGCTGACCCTCACCGAGACCTCCCGTTGACAACTCGGCGTTTCGTAGGTCCGACCGTCGAGGTCCTCCTCCTTACCTCTAGACTCTGGGTGCACATCGACCACTGGGAGTGAGTCTCGACCAGGAACACTCGCGTCGGGACACTGTTTCGTCCTCGTCTGAGTACCGTGGAGGTATTCGAATAGGGTGGGTGCCGTTCGGGCTGTACCACTGAGTAGTCGAGGTACCAGACAGTTCCGGTTAATGAAACTTGGATTTTTACTACAACTACCACCGACACATAAGAGATGGTGTCAGTGTAACCCTCTTATTGTCTCTTAGTATTTACGTTTTCACATTCCTTACAAACTCGACCAGGTCACATTCTATACTGATGATGACAAGAGTAGTAGAACGAGGTTCTTGGTAGAATAAAAGAAGAATCCTAACGTGACCAAAAGAATTTAGTCTACTCGCAATCTCCTCTCTATTTCTTTCTTCGTCTTTACTTAGAGAGACCCTACCGGTTGGAATGAAGGAAAAGACATCAACTCTGTGGACTCGGAGTCTCCCTCGATCGCTCAACGGACCACCCACGTCCGGTCTCACCGCAATCACCGCCTTCCACCGTCCTGGTCCGTCTCTCACCTAGTAGGGTAGATGGAATCACGAGAGGGATGTATTCAGTATACTGTAACTTCCCTAAACATGTTAAAATTCCCCGTTTCGTCAAAGTTTCTCATAATTTCCTAAGAGTGTATGACGGAAAAAATCTTCTTTCTAAGAAAGTATCTGTATTTGTGTCTATACGTGAAGGAAACAGAAACAGGGTACACCCCTCATTTTTTTCCTTTTCGAAATAAACGTCCAATGTAAAGTCATGGTTGACGTTTCCTTTGACATGTCAGAGACTGTAGTTATTACTATTTATATATATTAACATACACTTATTTTCACCACTACCTTCTTATGTCTCCAAGGAGTCATATATAAGACTATGATTTATTTAGAGGGTATTTAAAAAGACCTGGGTAATATTTATACCACGATAAAACTCCCTACCTTAGTCCCTTGGTGGGATTGTACATTGATTTATAAATATCATTCCCAGAAAGGGTGGTCAAACGATATTTAAGTCAAGACTACACCTCTCTAGTAACAATATTTGTACCGATTCGGTATTACTTGTCCTTTTTAGGTGGGAGGGGTGGTTGATAAGACACTTGAACCTCTCCTCTACCTTACGGACAGGGACCTTCGTCCAGTCAGGGACGCCTCAGCGACTGAGTGGTAGTCACCTCGTCGGTGACCAAGGTAGTGATCTCGTCATGGCGTAGAGTTAAGAGACAGAAGGGTGAAGGTCGTTCAAACCTAGTCCGTCTGCCCGAAACGTGCACATGGCTTTAGCGACGAGCATCACTGGGGGTAACAGTCTCTACAACTGTCCGCAGGTCCCTCAGGTCCCGCACCAGAAAAAGTCGAGTCCCGTACCCAACCACAATGTTCCGACCATGAGGATCCTCTCTTTTGCGTACTGTACACGAATAGTATGACGTCTTTGTCTCGGATCACGAAGGAAGGAATCCACTTTCTGTCCTAAGAAAGTTTGAAGTCCAGGACTCTGGGTGGTCGGTGAGATGTTTCAATTTTCGTGTTAAAAAACCAGTTTGATCCGTAAGTTCTCTTCAATTGACGTTTCCTTAGACGTGTCAAAGAGGTAGTTGTCACTCTTTCTCTGTTATTTACACTAACGTACACTTATTTTTACCATGGATAGTAATGTAAATGACTTTCACTTATTTCTACCACTTTCCCGAAGGGTCCGTCACAAGTATTATTTCTTGAACAGACGGTTACGTACTCTGTATTCTCCACACCCAAGTTAGGGACCCAACCCTTCTAGGGGACCTCTTCCTTTGTCGTTGGGTGAGGTCATAAGAACGGATCTCTTACGGTACCTGTCTCTCCAGACCGACCGATGTCAGGTACCTCAGTGTGTCCCAGTCTGTGCTGACTTCGTTGAATCATCTCGTTGTTTTTACCACTAGGGGGTTTAGTAGAAGGAAAGTGAATTATTACTGACTTTTACGACAAATAAGACTATCCAAATCGACAAAAACAAAAAATTCTAATATCAATTAATTTTATTACCTTGGTTATAAACAAAAATCCTACTATTACACAAACTAAACTCTAAATACGGATCGCATTCGAGACCTAGTGTGTAAGTTTCACAATCTTTCCATCGATAGGTCGACTATTGTGTTACGTACTATTGAAGATCAGATATTCTTTAAAGGTGTTCTATTAAATCACCAAAAAGAGTCAGAGTCGAGGGAAAGGAGTTCGGTCCACGGAGGGGTCGTTCGTTTTCACCCTCCTGGGTCCGTTCACCCGGTACGTCAACACCCACCACGTCAAATCCTGACATGACGACGACGACGACGACGACGATTCAACGCAGTCAGCACAGACTGAGACACGATGGGGTCTCTGCCGTCGGGTAGTCCGAGGGGGCAGGGACCCTGAGAGGTCCGTTCTTGTGACCTCACCCAACGGTAAAGGAAGAGGTTACGTCCTTTCACTTTTCACTTTCACTTCAGCGAGACAGCACAGGTTGTAGCGTTGGGGTACCTGTCGTCGGATGGTCCGAGGAGGTAGGTACCCTAAAACGTCCGTTCTCATGACCTCACCCAACGGTAACGGAAGAGGCTATCCTGGTATGTGGATCCAGATTAATAAACTGTTCTTAAAATTCGTGATACAGAGGTCTTTGTTCTGGTTTGGATTCCCCACGTCTCAAACTTGTGTCTTGATCTAGGGTTCAGGAGGAAAACTGTCGTCTCCTACAAAGTAATCTCTCTTTTGGATGTTAGACGTTGTGTGGGTTACTACCGGTATGAAAATTTTGTTAAAATAATTACAATTTATATGTATAATTTACCCTCAATTCATCGAAAGATTGTAATAATCTTTATCATTTAAAAAGTATTATTTGTACCGTAGGTCAGGGTAGTACAGTATCGTTTATCTACCCCTTTACTACCTTTGTCACTGTCTAAAATTAAAAAAATCCGAGGTTTTAGTAGTGTCTACCATTGACGTCGGTACTTTAATTTCTCACAAACGAGAAACCCTCTTTTCGATACTGGTTGGATCTGTCGTATAATTTTCTGTCTCTGTCATGAAACGGTTGTTTCCAGGTAGATCAGTTCCGATACCAAAGAGGTCACCAGTACATACCTACACTCTCAACTTGACACTTCTTTCGACTCACGGTTTCTTAACTACGAAAACTTGATACCACAACCTCTTCTGAGAGTTCTCAGGGAACCTGACGTTCCTCTATGTTGGGCAGGTAGGATTTCCTATAGTCAGGAATTATAAGTGACCTTCCTGACTACGACTTCGACTTAAAGGTTATGAAACACTTCTCGACTGAGTAACCTTTTATGGGACTACGACCCTTTCTAACTTCCACCCTCCTCTTCCCCTGTCGTCTCCTACTTACCAACCTACCGTAGTGACTGAGTTACCTGTACCCAAACTCGTTTGAGGCCCTATATCATTTCCTGTCCCTTCCGACCTCACGATATCAGGTATGCCAGTGTCTTTCAGCCTATGTTGAATCGTCTGTTTCTTGATGTTTTTAAGACAGGAAGGGGGGTAAAGAAAGTCAACTTATAGATCTATAAATAAGGAACCTGGATTGTTGTTCTTAAAAGGTCATTGTTCGTAGTAGATAATTGACACATGGTACCCTTTTCCTAAAGTTAAAAATAAGGAATGGGAGTGAGACGTAACCTCTTCCTTTACCGTTGGGTGAGGTCATGAGAACGGACCTTTTAACGGACCTACCTCCTCGGACCATCCGATATCAGGTACCGCAGAGTTTCTCAGTCTGTGCTGACTCGCTGAAGTGAAAGAAAGAAAGAGTAAGGTACAGAAGTTGTAACTACGTCGAAAGAGTGGAGGACAGTAGAATTACGTCAGTACGACACGAAAACCAATCGAGTTTTAGGTCACAAACGTGAGTAATGATCTACTTGTGATAGGTATCCACTGACGACGCCTTTTGACTAATTAAAGACAGAACACCGGTCAAGGAAGGGCCGGGCTCAGTTCCCGAGAGGACAAAACACCCCTACCGAAAGATCAGAGATACTGGAACAGTACGTAAACATGGGGGAGGAGTAGTCTATAAACCTGTGGTATTCTTGACACAACGGACCGTATACGAAACTTCTATTTCAGAACCATTATGATATATTTACTTAAGACCATCCTCTCTTTCGTCGGTGCACGCAGGTGTGGTCTTCGAAATTGACCTTCGGATAAAGTTACAAATAAAACAGTGTTAAGATTAATTAATCGAAAGAGATGAGTCTCAGGTAGAAAATTTTAAAAAATTTTCCTTAGTATTAGTTTCCAAGAATTAAAACACTGAAGTGCCCGAAAATTGTCTTTGATACATTAGTGGCGAAAGGATATTATAGATGACGTGGAGAAGGGGTAGGGTGTACCTACCGGGGGCAGAGGTGTCGTTGTGTGTGACCTTCTCTCCACTGAAGTAAAGGAAAAATATCGTAGAAAATAATACCGTAGAAAGCCTACGACGAAAAATTTACTTTTGTTCTTTCGAGATTGCCCACGGTATTTGGATTAGCACACTTCATGATGTGTCTTATGCACACACGAAAAAAGTGAACTTTACCTCTGGTGCCCTATCCTTACGGAAGCTGGAACAGAGGCTGGCAGGTCCGGGTGCCACACCCTGTGACGGTCGGGGTCTGACTTTAAGGTACACGGAAGGGAAGGAGTGAGACACGGTCGGACCGACCCGTTCACGGGTGCCCGAGGAACTGTTTTACCTGAATTTCGTGTACGACGAATACCTGGGGACGAGAATCGTAATTGTACAAACCGTAGTGGGAGTTTGGATTCTAGGGCACAGAGTTCTTTTTTGCATCTTTCAGGTCATTAAGACTCAAAGTAACGTGATCTTTAAAGTGGAGAAGATACCTCTGCTTTGACCAAAACTTTGTCTACTCATCGCTTACATAAAATTTTGGACTCAAACGGAGGCACATGACGATTGTCCGAGTCTTCCCTCACCCCTACTTTAGTGGGGTCTCCATCCGTCTTGAGTTCCCACTTCTTCAAGTCAAGTCTCGGTCATCTGGATTTGGAGACTATTGTTTGAGACAGAGGAACACAGGGTAATTGAGTAGTGACGAGTTTTAGGTTGTCCTCACAGTCCTGAGAGGAAAGGTGACGAAAAATTCAAAACTACTACTACGTAACTAAATTTTATAGTTTAAATAATTTAGGGCTCTTTACCATACTGACTGGACAAAATATAATTATTGGTTTTAATATTTCACTGAGTTAAGTTACCACTCGGTAACATACCGAAGTGACACGGACACTCGAGGTTAAAAGACTCCTTAACTACGATATTCATTTTACCTCTCTGTCACTGTTAGGTTCGTTCAGGTTTAAACTTACCTGGACCTTGTCGTAATGTAATTTACAATTTCTTAACCAAAATTTTCACTAAAGTCCCTTGATTAACAATAATGAACGGTGTATCCTAAGAATTATAAGAGCACCTTTTCGATTCTATTATTAACCCTCATTTAGTTAGAGTGACGACGATATATAGGTGTCCTTAATTTCAGTCCTAGAGTATCTCTATAGATGTGAGGGTACAGGTAACGTCGGAATAAGTGTGACCGGTTCTATGCCTTTGGATTCACAGATTATTGTTCTATTGCCTCTTTCTACAGGTGTGTGTGTGTGTGTGTGTGTGTGTGTGTGTGTGTGTGTGTTTGTAATAAGTCGTCGTTCTTTCTTCCTTTAGGAGGGTAAACTTATTGAACTAACCTGGAACTCCCGTAATACGCTTCACTTTATTCTCTCCATCTCTTTCTGTAAGACATACTAGAGTGAATATACACCTTAGATTTTTACTGTTTGATTCTCTGTGTTTCATCACACCTTCAATGGTTCCTTGAAGAACCAACCCCCTTTGCCCCTTTATAACCAGTTTACCATGTGTACAGGTGAATATTCTGATTGTACAAACCCCTAGATCACATGTCGAACTACTAATATCGATCATTATGGCATAGTGCGTGAACTTAGTCCGATTGTCTCGTCTAAAAGTCACAAGAGTGACATCGTTTCTTTATCACTAATGCACTGTCCTGCCTCCACGTCTGAGTGATTACGATACGACCACTGGTAAAACGTTAAATATTTACGTAGTTTAGTTGTGTGAGATGTGAAATTTGTATGTGCGTACGTGGAATGTATTACAATACACAGTCAATTTGGAGTCATTTCGACCTTTTTTATTTTTATTTCTGTTTTTCTTGTTTCCTTTTTCTGCGTGCTAGTGATGTCGTTAAAAGTCGTCGAGAAGGTCACACATCAGACACAGGAGAGACAGGGTCAGCTGTCCTCGTGGTCGCCCGTAACTTTCAAACTGGTCTCTGGACCCGTCGTGAAGGATGAGGGAGTGGAGACCCGGCTCAGGATGTATATCTGTCTCGGAGGACCCAAGTAAGAGAGGAGGAGTAGAAGTAGTAGAAAAAAAGATTAAGTCCGGTACCGTGGAGTCCGGACAACGTATCTTAATTTCGTACATAAAGTGAGTGTAAATTAACGTATACATATTAAGTCGGAGGTAATTATCTGACTTTTAAACAGTTCTCGTTCTTGAAACAGTATAAATAAAATACGATAGTTAGAATTCCGGTTGTTATAATAAAAACCACTTACCTGTTTAGTATGACTAGCTAAGTGTTCTTTCAGGTAAGACCACCTTACACATATTTAAACCCTTTTTTAATCTACCAGTTCACCCCCACGACATCAAACAATAATTGAAAAGGTGACTCTTTTACTTCTATAGAATATAAGGTGTCTAACTTTCATTTTATCTCTCTACCACTGTTAGGTTCTTTTTTTTTAACTATGGTGTACAAACCGTGTTTTATTCTTTTAATAGGAATTTCACTAAAGTAGTTATCGACTTATATATTTATAGAAGAGTAGTACCTTGTGAGTACGAAAGATGTACGTAAATAGTTCAAAAGAAAGTCATTGAATCGTTCAGTGTGTGCCTTTGTCTTTCGGTAAGACGTATTTTCTATGTTCTTTCCTTACGTTAACACGAAAGTTTCCAGGTTTGGTGTACGTTTCTTCGTATAGAAACTGGGGTCCTCGAACATCTTTGTCTCGGTTCTGACTGTCCCTTAGAACCTTCAATTAAATCTCCAGTGTCGTTCCTTCTCTTCCTTTCCCGCTGTCACATAAGTTTCAATATTACGACGTCTTAGTGAAGACACAGGTTGGTTCTACTACATTGTCTTTACCCTAATTGAGAAAGTGGTTTTTATTGAATTTTATGTATTTTGTTGTCAAGAATTCTGTAACCTGTAGTTCACTTCTTCCTATGACTAACGGTTCAAACCCTTTGTACTTCACTCAGGATGTCGACTGGTTCGGTTTTGGGATTCTTCCAAAGATCCACCACCTCCTTCCTTCTTGGGTCCGGTCCGTGTCCGATCACAAGTCCCTCTGTCTCGACCTTTGACCTCCTTCGGTTTCCGCGACCTCGAGAGGTTTCCTCTCTGGATGTTCCGTTCTTTTGCGACCAATACGTGTCGAAGAGGGAGGTCATAAGTCTTATCGTCTTTGGGTGCTTGTTCATACTACTTTGATGTGTACCCACCGCTTTCTGGGTAGACCTTTCTAGTCGCTCTCGTCATGAACAGCGCCCGTACTCCAACCCTTGTCACGAGCGAGGATTCTCGGTCTGACTTTTTGAGGCATTGAGCGGATCGTAGTCAATCCCATAGTTCCTCCCAGAACAGAGGTATTACGTCTTTTTAGTGAGGTCTGACTTGAGACAAGGCTAGAGTTGATTGTTTCGAATGTTCGTTTTGGGTTTTTCTAGTTTGATTAACGTGTATTGAACTAGAACAGGGTTTCCTCTCGAGATCGTATAAACCCCCTTAAGTCATAATAAACTACTTGTTCCTTTTCCAGTGTTATAGAATGTAGACCAGATTTTAATGGTCTATTCGGTTCTTCGAAGACCTTTTTTTTTTTTTTTTGTGTTTATTGTCTTGGATAATACTCTTTTTTGTATTCAGTTGACTTTAACCGTGTCTTTACTGTATGCACTGTCTTAAACACTAAGACAAAAAATTATAGACACCGACTATAAATTTTGACAATAATATTGACATAACGTATACAAGTTCCTCGATCTTCTTTGATTATATAATTCATCTTTGTACCTTCTATATGTCTTCTCTCTATTTCAGTTGACATTTGTTGTAGTTGAGATTAAACCATGTTTTTCTGTAATCTTTCTTTCTTTGAATGTACACTTATAGGGGGTAATCGACTCTATGTTTTCACGAATTGTCCCAAAATTCTTTACTTTAAGGGTTGATATGTGTTTCCGATTATAAAGTGTCCATCCCTATTGCAATCCCCACATTCAAACGTACTTGTAATAGTTACATTAAGTGGTATAGTTGTCAGATTTTTCATTTAGATCGACACCCTTCGACAACAGATCGTGTCCCCCGAGTTGAGACACGAGACACGACTGGATCCTCCCATCCTATCCTCCATCCTTCCTCCAGGGTCACCCTCCCCTGTATACGGATGTATATCGATTAAGTGTAACGACATGTCGTCTTTGATTGTGTTGTAACATTCAGTTAAAATGAGATTAAAATTTTTCATTTAGATATACTTGTAGTGTCTTTATAGTAAATTATTCCAGGTTTTTAGGTAAGGAATGTCTTTGAGAGTTAGTTGACCTTTATCTTTATTTAAAAGATTTAAGCTGTTTCCTTTAAATAAATTTTCATATGTTCGTTGACGAATCAGTTTCCAATTTCGGACGTACGAAAAAAATTTCGACTTCTTATATTCTATTTATATTTATTATTAAAACAAGGATACACGAAGGGACCACCGAGTCTCCAATTTCGCAGACGGACGTTACACCCTCTGGACCCAAGCTAGGGACCCAACCCTTCTAGGGGACCTCTTCCTTTACCGTTGGGTGAGGTCATAAGAACGGACCGCTTGGGGTACCTGCCTCCTCGGACCACCCGATGTCAGGTGTCCCAGCGTCTCAGTCTGTGTTAACTCGTTGAAGTGAAGTGAAGTACATGATAGTTTCTATACTTTATGAATTTTTATTCAGAGTTTTATACACGTACTGAGTATGTGAATTTTCTTTGACTTTAGAAGATTTACTAGATATCTTAGTTTCATCAGAATCAGTGATAAAGTCTTCAGAAAATTTTTATATTTAAACTGTTCAATTAAGATTTTAAGTATATCTTTATGTCTCAAAGATCCTGTCGTTTATGTAAGACTTTTTTTTTCCTGTAGTAACCTCCTGAATGTGTTAGACTGAAGTCCTAAGTAATATTTCGATGTTATTACTTTTACGACACAGTAATTCTAACTTTCTAACTCGTTTCCTTGTTTTACTTTTCGAGTCTTTATCTGGGTGTATGTATCCTAGATGACTAAGAAACTTTTCCATGTTTCTGTTAAATCACCTCTTTCAACAGAAAGGTTGTTTACCACGACCTTGTTAAACTATAGGTATACGTTTTTCTACTTGAAACTAATTATAGATCGAGATGGACACTATTATTTGAGTTTACTTAACATCTGGTTATAGATTTTGGTATTTTGAAGATCTTCTTTTGGAATCCTCTTATAAAAGTCCTGGAATTCATTTCGTTTCTGAAGGATCTATGTTACGGTTTTGGTAGTGAGGTTGTTCTTCATTTTCATTCAAAATAATTAGTTTAGTCTTTGGAGTCGAGAACTTTCTGTGAGTGATAGTTCTCTTACTTTCTGATCAATGTGTGACCTCTTTTATAGAAGTTTAGTCTATGGACTATTCTTCTGAGTATGGGTGACCTTTAAATTTTTTAATTTTGAGTTGTACTTGTTGTTGTTCTTTTTTGCACCCCCTCTTACCTATGTACCTATACGTACGGAATCAGGGAAACGTCAAGTGGACTTGGTGTCTCCCGTTTTTCGTATATATTCCTATGAGTTGTAGTGACAAATCTCTGTTTTTTCGTTTAATTTGGGTGTTCTTTGGTGGTGTGTGGGAAATCTTCTCAATTGTACACTGTTTGTCCTCTTTGGGACTTGGACTGCTATAGTTTGAGACCACTCTGACGTCTCGTTGTCCTTCCGAGAGAGGGAGTGTGGGACGACCATCCTTACGTTTTACTGTTAACTAAACTCTCGAAAAAAAAAAAATTAAAAATTAAAAATCAAAAAATAAAAAAATTAAAATTTTAGAAATTAAGAATGTACACAAGGGTTTGTACTTGGGGGGAGGGTGGAGGGAGGGGTATTTTAGAGACACCCAGTAGGGGTACGTGGTCGGGGTTCGTACGACATAGGACGCAGTCTGTATCTGACCGCTTAGTTAAGAATGTACTATCATATGTACAATCTTGAACCGATTTTTACATTTGTATACCAAAAAGGTCACCAGTACATACCTACACTCTCAACCTGACACTTCTTCCGACTCGCGGCTACTTAACTACGAAAACTTGACACCACAACCTCTTCTGAGAACTCTCAGGGAACCTGACGTTCTTCTAGGTTGGTCAGGTAAGACTTCTAGTCGGGACCCTAAAGAAACCTTCCTGACTACAATTTCGACTTTGAGGTCATGAAACCGGTGGAGTATGCATCTCAACTGAGTAACCTTTTCTGAGACTACGACCCTCCCTGACCCCCGTCCTCCTCTTCTCCTGTTACCTCCTACTCTCCCAACCTACCGTAATGGTTGAGCTACCTGTACTCAGACTCACTTGAGGCCCTCAACCACTACCTGTCCCTCCGGACCGCACGACGCTAAGTACCCCAACGTTTCTCAGCCTGTACTGACTCGCTGACTTGACTTGACCTGACTATGAATGACGTCACTGGATCTGAAAAGGGACGATCTATAAATGGGTTCTCTTTTCTTTCCTGTACAGGTGTGTTTCTAAACCTGTACTTACAAGTGTTGTCGAAGTAAACGTAATCGGTTTTTTTTTTTTTTTTTGTTTCCTGTGTTACGTATGTAGGCAGCCGTTCATCTATAGATTCGTTTAGTAGAATATAAGTTTACTCTGATGAACTATTACTTTTGTTACTTGACGACAATACAAGTTGTGTCTTCTTAGACTTTTCTTGACACAACTCACTTTCTTCGAGGGCTTTATACTCACTGTTTCATATTACGACAAGTGTATTTGAGTACTTTGTACCTTGATTACATCTTAGTTTTTCGACTCATCGATAGACCCTAATCTCTCCCTCCCTATACATACTCCCTCCCAATGTTTTCCTTTGTTCCCTGGAGACCTCAACTACTTGTACAAATAGGAGAACATAACTACCAACGTACCTACATGTATAAACAATTAAATAATTTACAATTCGTAGACTTCATATGACATATTGTTAGTATGGGTTACTTTTATAATTTTGTATACCAGTGTCTTTTTATTGAAAATTTTATACTACCAATTAAACGACTAAATCTTTGCTATAAGTTCTGTCAACGAATGTGTATGTGTATCGACGTGTGTTTGATCTCACTAAAATACCATAAGTACAACCTTATAAACGTAGACCTACATTTGATGATTCTTGAACGTCTAATTACAAAGTATTTACGTTTTATACGTAGTAGTTCGGGTTAAAATGGACAGTAGTGAATACGGACTTTTGTCATAAGAGATAGTATGTTAGTCGGTCACATCGTTGACGAACAGTATCGGTGATACATGTGTACTTAACGTAAGAAAATATTAGAACAAAGAGAGTGTTAGTCAAAGGAGTCGACGTCACGTAAAGGTACGACTACCCTAGAAACTTGTACTTCCTCAATAATAGAAGGAACCCCAGACCTCTTCAAACACACGACGTTCTACCGAACCATCCTCTTGAGTCGGGTTTCCGGTGGAAGATTGAAGGCACCCAGAAACACGAGTCAGTACAGACTGAGAAACGTCGGGGTACCTGACGTCTGACGGTCCGAGGCGACAGGTACCTTAAAGGGTCCAATTCTTATGACCACACCCGACGGGGAAGGAAGAGGTCCCCTAGAAGGACTAAGTCCCTAAATCCTAAACTTGGGTACAGAGGACTCAGAGGACGTGACCGTTCGTCAAAGAATTGGTGATCACGGTTGACCCTACGGGTGGAAGATTGTTACGATCTTATTAGAAGACTATCCTGTTAAGAGACGTTTAGGATCTTGTACAGAGCCAGGTAAGTCCCATCATATTGTTTTATGGTGTCCGACCCACCAAACATTTGGTAAATAAAGGGTGGTAGGACCTTCGACTTTCAGGTTCTGGCCCCACGGACGGACGTACCGGTCCACTCCCAGGAGAAGACTCAATGTCTATAGGGACGCATATGCGTACACCACTTTCCCCGGTCGATTGAGTGACCCCGGAGAAAGTATTCCTGTACTTAGGGTGAGTGCCCCCGAGGTGAGAATATCGGATTAGTACAGGACTTCCGGGGTAGAGGATTATGGTAGTAGAAGTCGTAATCCAGAAGTTGTGTACCTAACCCCCAGCCCCTCCCGTCTCCGTCCCGTGTTCGTGAGTCGGATATCGTCTTCTGTAGGTTTGTTACAGCTCACTCTCCAATACGTTCTACTGGAGTTTCGTGAATTGTTTGTGTAAAACCTTTAGGTGGTAGAACGAAAACTAAATCGGACGACTGGGTTTTATTTATAAGTCCCGTATGTGAACTCCCGAAGGGTCCACCGAGTTACCATAGGTGGACGGTTACGTCCTCTCCGTCCTCTGGGTCCAAGTTAGGGACCCAACCCTCTAGGGGACCTCTTCCTTTACCATTGGTGCGGTCCTAAGAACGGACCCTTTAGGGTACCTGTTTCCTCGACCCTCCCGATGTCAGGTGTCACAACGTTTTCTCACCTTGTACTGAATGGTTGATTCGTTGCTATGTGTTAACTTAGACCAAGTGTCTTGTCTTTTCTAGACTATAGTCTGTGCCGACTCTGACTTGTTGTAGTTGCACTGGTTGTTGATCAGACTTCTCTCCTCCTACTAAATCTCTAAAATTTCTTATAAGTGCTAAATAAAGGTAGTAATAAGAATCAGTAATTACCGGGGGACTGTATTGTCTTTAAAAGAAATTTTACATTTTCGTTATAACCTTGTTTTTCTCACTTATAAAACTTCATATTTTAGGTGACTATCTTGGTGATACCTCTTCTCATACCTCCAGGGAGTTTTTTGATTTCTATCCGTTACCGTGGGGTGAGGTCATGAGAACGCACCTTTTAGGGTACCTACCTCCTCGGACCATCCGATCTCAGGTACACTAGCGCTTCTCAGCCTGTGCTGACTCGCTGAAGTGAAAGTGAAAAGTGAAAGGACGTAACCTCTTCCTTTACCGTTGGGTGAGGTCACAAGAACGGACCTCTTAGGGTCCCTGCCGCCTCGGACCACCCGACGGCAGATACCCCAGCGTGTCTCAGCCTGCGCTGACTTCGTTGAATCGTCGTCGTCGTCGTCGTCGTCGTCGTCGTCGTCTTGAGGGTACACTGGGTCGTTCGTCTTTTAGTATTAATTTTTTCTGTTGTCCTCATAGGGTTCCAAGTGACGGTCCTGTACGAAAAGATAAATGTTAAACAATATTATTGTGATAAATGTTATCGGTCCTGTACATTCGTCGTATCTACAGGTGACTCTCTATTTGTCCATTTCTTCTACACCAGATATATATAGTACCTTTTGACGAGTCGGTAATTTTTTTCTACTTTAATCCAGGAAACATCAACACTGTCCTGGATCTCTGACCGTATGTCTCACTTCATTCAGTCTTTCCCTTTTTTTGTTTTGTTTATAACATAATTGTATAATTGAGTACCTACACCTTAGATCTTTTTACCACGAACACTTGGATAAATGTCCCGTCCTTATCTCTGCTTCTCCGTCTCTTACCTGAACATCTGTGTCTCCTCTTTCCCTCCCAACCTTCTTGACCTTCTCGTCTCAACTGTATGTCTGTGAAAGTCAAGTCAATCAAGTCAACGAGTCAGCACAGACTGAGAAACGCTGGGGCACTTAGTGTCGTGCGGTCCGGAGGGACAGGTAGTGGTTGAGGGCCTCAAGTGAGTTTGAGTGCAGGTAGCTCAGCCACTACGGTAGGTCGAGACAGCAGGGGAAGAGGAGGACGGGGGTTAGGGACGGTCGTAGTCCCAGAAAAGTTTACTCAGTTAAGAAGCGTACTGCACCGGTTTAAAAGTCGTAGTCAGGAAGGTTACTTGTGGGTCCTGACTAGAGGAAATCCTACCCGACCAACCTAGAGGAACGTCATCTAGCGATCACTCTTGGACGAGATAGCGTGTTCCTCGAGTCGAACCATGAGTGACTACTGGCTCTACCCACCCTACCACTCCCCTCCCTCCGTCCTCTCCCTTCCCTATATACCCACGGACCTCGACTATGAGACAACAGGTCGTTTTCGATCGTACTGTAACGTTTCGTTAATATGAGGTGATTTTTTTCATAACAATTTTACATTTTTCCTTTTTTTTAGGGGTGGAGTCCCCTCCCTTCACCCTCCTCCCAACTCCTACCCCCTGTGGCATGTGGGTACCGACTAAACGTAGTTACATACCGCTTTCGGTGTTATAACATTTCATTAATCGGAGGTTAATTTTATCTATTTATTTTTAAAATTTAGGATGACAAGATAACGTTATTGACGGACGTAAAGTCGCCTAGAGAAGATTCGTCGGTGAGAGGGGAGAATACGGTGCAAGGATTCAGAAACTAGTAAACAAATGGATCCCCAGGGGGTTCGGACGTTCGAAAAACTCCCATTGTGGACCCCAACTTCGTCGAAGGAAGGTAAACTCACTTCGTGACCGTCATGGCGACCGAGGTTTCCCCCTTGTCTGACTCTATTTGTAGAGTCCCCGAAAGTTTACCCACGCAAATGAAAGTCGTTCCTCAGGCGGACGTAAAAAGGTCCACGTCTTTTCGTCGTTTTGTAAGGGCACGGAAACGTGATTTTCTCTCTACACACGCGGACACACGAAACAATCTAATATATGGACACACGTAGATATTTTTGCATCGACCGAAAGAAGGAGTGTGTATTAAAATCCGTAAGGAAAAATATTGTGACATCTTTCGGGTTCTCTTATTCCTTTAGTCACGACAACGACCTTCAGAAAAAATAATATCCCCGACACTAAACACCAGGTGACATTTGAATGTAGAGTTTACTCTTCTAGGTAAATAAACGAAATAAGAAAGTGATAGTTCGGGAATTTAAGAATCAAAGACTCTCACTTGTAGTTCTTAAGTCTGTGAAAAAAAAAAAACCGTTTGTGGAACGTTGCTCTCCTCTTTGATGAAAATCAATCCTCGCTTTCCGACAGTAATCCTTTTTACAAAAGAAGAGTCTACCTACTACCTTTACCCACTGGAACTCGTTTTTTAAGGAGGGTAATGACGGTAAGGGGGTAAAAATTTCCTTTTTTACGAAGTATCATTATATGAACGAAGTCTTATAAACATGTATAAAATTCTCAAGAATCTCCTTAAAACCTTCTTGCTCTCATTTATTGTGTTTGGTTTTATTCCGAGACAAAAAATTCAAATACCGTTTGAGTACCCCGTAACGAAAATGTCATTGTGTACTACCATCAGCGGGACCTAAGAAAAAAAAAATCAAAAAGAAAAAAAATTAAAAATTAAAAAAATAAAATTAAAAATTAAAATTAAAAATGAAATAAAATGAAATGTTATGACATAACCAAAACGGACTGGGTCTCTCTACAATACCCGTCCCTCCATCCTCCCCCCAAGTACAAACCCTTGCGTACATGTGGGCCCCACCTAAGTACAGTTACATACCTAAGAAAATTCATTCTTTTCGTTTAGTAGACGAAAGAATGATCTTATACTGACACACACACACACTTGTAGTGGTATGTATATGTTATCTTTTTGTACTAATTTCCTTTCTTTAGAAGGGATATTTGTATTCTACACCTACAATACCTATATAAGTATCTCAGTGTGAGCACACGTGGCTTCACCGAGGTGAAGAACCGTTCTTTTACGTTTTTTTTTTTTTTTCCTCATTCCTTACCAATATTCAGTAGTTTCACTTTCAACGAATCAGCACAGACTGAGAAACGTTGGGGTTCCTGATATGTTAGGTACCTTAAGAGGTCCGTTCTTATGACCTCACCCATCGGAAAAGGAAGAGGTCTAGAAAGGTTTGGGTCCCTAGTTTGGGTCCAGAGGACGTAACGTCCACCTAAGAAATGGTTGACTCGATAGTCTCTTCGGGCAATTGAGTACTTCTGTGTCCAATTTTGGTATGAGTACCAAACCCATTTGGGATCAAATTTTTTTATTCACGTAACATAATTATAATTTTCGACAATGAATCATCGGATCCGTTGACAATCATAAAATGGTTATACACCAATAATCAGACAACTATTCATTTGTAAATAATATATACACACATATGTGTGTGTGTGTGTGTGTGTGTGTGTGTGTGTGTATGTAGGGATTTTGTTTACCAAGGTTCGAAAACTCTTTACATGATTTTTATTTACCCTCAGTCTACGACCAATATTTACATACGTTGACAAAAGATGGACTGGTGACTAACGTTTTGTTAAATTATAGTAACAGAAGAAAATCTATTAAACCTATGAAAACCAAAAAAGAAATAAGACGAATACGTCGATTTCCTCGAATCTCATTTTGTCTCAACATTATAGAAGATAAACAAATAAGTTAACCGTTTTAAGTCTTTCTGAAGAATTTTTCTATAGTCCAAGAAGACGGAAAGGAGTCCCTCCCTCCCGACTCACCAGGACAAACCAGGACCCGTCGTCGACCAGACAAACGGTAATCAGTGGACAGGGGATTAAGGACGAATACCGTGTCAACACTAGAATTCCCTCGAGACTGTAATTCCTCGGTGACCGTCTGACACCACCCGTCTTAAGAGTCCATGGGAGTTTTCGGGATGGTGGACCTATAGTACGGGACACATCAGGGGAGGGACACTCACACCCACTCAAGGACTTCGACTGCCGTGTCACTCCGAGAAGGAATAGACTCTGGAGGGGCGTCACCTGGTTTCTCTCTCGGAGGACAACCAAAACACTTCCAATCGACGGGGCGACACTCACCTGGTGCACCGGTCCTGGACCCCCGTCGGGTGTCCTTGTCTGCTGTAGGAGGATGGGTGTCAGTCTTCTTTGCCTCTGGGAGTCAAGGGTCTGAAGTTCCTGGACTCAAGACGGTTGTTGGTGTCCCGAGGATTCTCACAGTACTCGGAGTCTCTTCAGACGTCGAGGCCAGTTGTGGAACCAGTTATGGTCGGACACTTTGTGACTCGTCTTGACGAAGGTGACCCAGGTCCGTAGACTTGGTGCCTAGACCCTTTGTTATTTGCGTGCCACAAAATTCGGTGAT
Source organism: Capra ibex (assembly GCA_006410555.1). Classification (NCBI taxonomy): domain Eukaryota; kingdom Metazoa; phylum Chordata; class Mammalia; order Artiodactyla; family Bovidae; genus Capra; species Capra ibex. Next base: position 54,301,958 of record SJYO01037955.1, on the reverse strand, counting down.
TCGAACATGATTAATACCAAAAAGGTCATCAGTATATACCTATACTCTCAACCTGATATTTCTTTCGATTCGTGGTTTCCTCTATGGGGAGCAGGTTCCATTCCTCGTCGCCGACACGAAACGACCTCGTCGGTACTTCTCTATGGGGTGTGGGTTCCATTCTCTTTGAGTTCATTCTACCAGCCACAACGTTCTCCCGTAGTTTCCCGTCTGTGTGACTTTGGTATGAGTGTCTTTTGATCAGTTAGATTAGTGTGATCCTGGTGTCGGAACAGCTTGAGTTATTTTGGTTCGGTACGGGTGCCCCGTTGGGTTCTGCCCGTCCAGTACCACCTCTCCAGACTGTCTTACACCAGGTGACCTCTTCCCTTACCGTTCGGTGAAGTCATAAGAACGGAACTCTTGGGGTACTTGTCATACTTTTCCGTTTTACTATCCTATGACTTTCTCCTTGAGGGATCNACAGCTTGAGTTATTTTGGTTCGGTACGGGCGCCCCGTTGGGTTCTGCCCGTCCAGTACCACCTCTCCAGACTGTCTTACACCAGGTGACCTCTTCCCTTACCGTTCGGTGAAGTCATAAGAACGGAACTCTTGGGGTACTTGTCATACTTTTCCGTTTTACTATCCTATGACTTTCTCCTTGAGGGATCCAGTCATCCATGGGTTATACGATGACCTCTAGTCACCTCTTTATTGAGGTCTTTCTTACTTCCCTACCCCGGTTTCGTTTTTGTTATGGGTCGACAGCTACACTGACCACTATCTTCGTTCCAGACTACAATATTTCTCGTTATAACATATCCTTGGTACTTAGTTCCGTTTAACCTTCACCAGTTTGTTCTCTACTGTAGCTGTAAGATCCTTAGTCGCTTGATTTTACCTGACCTTACCACTTAAATTGAGTCTACTGGTAATATAGATGATGACGCCCGTCCTTAGGGGGTCTTCTTTACCTCATCGGTGGTACCAGTTGTTCTCTCAGGTTTTACGTCATGAACCTACGTTAGAGTTTTTACTGTCTTACTAGAGACAAGCAGAGGTTCCGTTTGGTAAGTTATAGTGTCAATAGATTCAGATACGGGGTTGGTCTTTGCGACTTCTTCGACTTCAACTTGCCAAGATACTTATGGATGTTCTGGAAAATCTTGATTGTGGGTTTTTTCTACAGAAAAAGTAATATCCCCTGACCTTACGTTTTCATCCTTCAGTTCTTTGTGGACCTCATTGTCCGTTTAAACCGGAACCTTACGCCTTACTTCGTCCCGTTTCTGATTATCTCAAAACGGTTCTTTTACGTGACCAGTATCGTTTGTGGGAGAAGGTTGTTGTGTTCTCTTCTGGGATGTGTACCTGTAGTGGTCTACCAGTTGTGGCTTTAGTCTACCTAATATAAGAAACGTCGGTCTCTACCTCTTCGAGATATGTCAGTTGGTTCTGTTCTGGTCTCGACTGACACCGAGTCTAGTACTTGAGGAAAAATGGTTTAAGTCTGAGCTTCTTTCATCCCTTTTGGCGATCTGGTAAGTCCATACTGAATTTAGTTTAGGGAATACTAATATGTCACCTTCACTGTTTATCTAAATTCCCCGATCTAGACTATCTATCTCACGGACTACTTGATACCTTACTCCAAGTACTGTGACATGTCCTCTGTCCCTAGTTCTGGTAGGGGTACCTTTTCTTTACGTTTTTTTCCAACAGACTCCTCCGGAATGTTTATCGACACTTCTCTTCTCTCCGTTTTTCGTTTCCTCTTTTCCTTTCTATATTCGTGAACTTACGTCTCAAGGTCTCTTATCGTTCTCTATTCTTTCGGAAGAAGTCACTAGTTACGTTTCTTTATCTCCTTTTCTTGTCTTACCCTTTCGGATCTCTAGAGAAGTTCTTTTAATCTCTATGGTTCCCTTGTAAAGTACGTTTCTACCCGAGCTATTTCCTGTCTTTGCCAGGCCTGGATTGTCTTCGTTTTCTATAATTCTTCTCCACCGTTCTTATGTGTCTTCTTGATATTTTTTTTCTAGAAGTTCTGGGTCTATTAGTACTACCACACTAGTGAGTAGATCTCGGTCTGTAGGACCTTAGACTTCAGTTCACCCGGAATCTTTCGTAGTGATACTTGTTTCGATCACCTCCACTATCGTAAGGTCAACTCAAAGTTTAGGACTTTCTACTACGATACTTTCACGACGTGAGTTATACGGTCGTTTAGACCTTTTGAGTCACCACCGGTGTCCTGACCTTTTCCAGTCAAAAGTAAGGTTAGGGTTTCTTTCCGTTACGGTTTCTTACGAGTTTGATGGCGTGTTAACGTGAGTAGAGTATACGATCATTTCATTACGAGTTTTAAGAGGTTCGGTCCGAAGTCGTTATGTACTTGGTACTTGAAGGACTAAAAGTTCGACCAAAATCTTTTCCGTCTCCTTGGTCTCTAGTTTAACGGTTATAGACGACCTAGTAGTTTTTTCGTTCTCTCAAGGTCTTTTTGTAGATGAAGACGAAATAACTGATACGGTTTCGGAAACTGACACACCTAGTATTCTTTGACACCTTTTAAGACTTTCTTTACCCTTATGGTCTGGTGGACTGGACGGAGAACTCTTTAGACATACGTCCAGTCTTTCGTTGTCAATCTTGACCTGTACCTTGTTGTCTGAACAAGGTTTATCCTTTTCCTGATGCAGTTCCGACATATAACAGTGGGACGAATAAATTGAAGGTCCGTCTCATATAGTACTCTTTACGACCTGACCTTCTTTGTGTTCGACCTTAGTTCTAACGGACCTCTTTATAGTTATTGGAGTCTATACGTCTACTGTGGTGGGAATACCGTCTTTCACTTCTCCTTGATTTTTCGGAGAACTGCTTTCACTTTCACCTCTCACTTTTTCAACCGAATTTCGAGACGTAAGTCTTTTGTTTCTAGTACCGTAGACCAGGGTAGTGAAGTACCCTTTATCTACCCCTTTGTCATCTTTGTCACAGTCTGAAATAAAAAAACCCGAGGTTTTAGTGACGTCTACCACTGACGTCGGTACTTTAATTTTCTGCGAATGAGGAACCTTTTTTTCAATACTGGTTGGATCTATCATATAAGTTTTCGTCTCTATAATGAAACGGTTGATTCCAGGCAGATCAGTTCCGATTCCAAAAAGAACACCAATACATACCTACACTCTCAACCTGACACTTCTTCCGACTTGTGGTTTCTTAACTACGAAAACTTGACACCACAACCTCTTCTGAGAACTCTCAGGGAACCTGACGTTCCTCTAGGTTGGTCAGGTAAGACTTCCTCTAGTTGGGACCCTAATGAAACCTTCCTTACTACGACTTCGACTTCGAGGTCGTGAAACCGGTGGAGTACGCTTCACAACTGAGTAACCCTTTCTGAGACTGCGACCCTCCCTAACTCCCGTCCTCCTCTTCCCCTGCTGGCTCCTACTCTACCGACCTACCGTAGTGGCTAAGTTACCTGCACTCAGACTCACTTGAGACCCTCAACCACTACCTGTCCCTCCGGACCGCACGACACTAAGTACCCCAGCGTTTCTCGACCTGTACTGACTCACTGACTTGACTTGACTTCGTGGTTTCTTAACAACGACAACTTGACACCACAACCTGTTCTGAGAACTCTCAGGGAACCTAACGTTCCTCTCGTTGGGTCAGACAGGATTTCCTTTAGTCAGGACTTATAAGTAACCTTCCTGACTACGACTTCGACTTTGCGGTTATGAAACCGGTGGACTACCCTTGACTGAGTGACCTTTTCTGAGACTACGACCCTTTGTGATTTCCGTCCTCTTCCCCTACTGTGTCCTACTCTACCAACCTACCGTAGTGACTGAACTACCTGTCCTCAAACTTATTTGAGGCCCTCAACCGTTAGTTGTCCCTTCGGACTGTACGACGTCAGGTACCCCGACGTTTCTCAGTTCTCTTTTGACTTGCTGACTTGACTTGACTCACTAATGTATCGTTGTCTTTTGGTTATACACGCACGAGTCAGTGAGTCAGTACAGACTGAGAAACGTTGAGGTACCTGACATCGGGCGGTCCGAGGGGGTAGGGACCTTAAGAGGTCCGTTCTTGTGACCTCACCCAACGGTAAAGGAAGAGGTTACGTACTTTCACTTTTCACTTTCACTTCAGTGAGTCAACACAGACTGGGAGTCGCTGGGGTACTTGAAGTCGGAAGGTCCGAGGAGGTAGGTATCCTAAAAGGTCCGTTCTCATGACCTCACCCCACGGTAAGACCAGCGAATCACCATCACTTAAAAGGAAGTACCTTTGGAATTACAAGGACGATACTATCAAGAGGCTATAAGAGAGTATTCTTTCAAAATCAATTTTCATTTTTTTTTTTTTAGTCATTTTAGTGAGTCGACAACTACCTGTAAATCCAACAGAGACACGGAACCAATAACATTTATCTCGACAATTGTGCACCCACGTACATTGAGAAGTTTATCTAAAAAGAGGTCTGTGTTCGAGTCCTTCCCCAACGACCTAGTATACCGTACTTATTATATCTACTTGCCTATTTGTCACACCATACGTACATACGTACATATATATGTGTGTATGTGTAGTTATGAGTATGTGTGGTTATACGTAAACATGTCACCTTATGATAAATCGTTACTTTTCTTATTACAGAAAACGTCGTTGTACCTACCTGGATCTCTAATAGTATATTCACTTCATTTACTCTTTCTCTTTCTGTTGATTGTATGCCATAATGAACGTACACCTTCATAATGAACGTACACCTTCATAATGAACGTTCTATATTTACTTGAGTAAATGTTTGTCTTTTGTCTGAGTGTCTGTATCTTTTGGTTAAATACCAATGGTTTTCCCTTACCGAATTCCCTCCTTTTTTAATCCTTAAAGTTTCTTTTTTTTACTGGTAATGGACAGTAATTATAATGTATCCTTTAAGTTCCACAATTACTCTTAGACGTACAATAGATAGTTCGACTCCAACCAACAATGTTAAACAAAATAATTTTTACGGACTATAGGTCTCAATTAAAAAAACTTAAGTCAAAGTGTCTTATTACTGTCTTATCTGTACACAACTAGTAGTTTAATATAAAGTTGGAGTAGTCAAGGTAATTTCGACATCTAAAGTCAAATAACACAAACTCATTTGTACAACCCGTTTCCGAAAACGAAATTCCCGAACTTGTCTTAAACTCTACTTCGGGGTAAGGGAGGTACTTTCTCGAAAAGGATTTTACGTAGAGACACCCTACGAGTACTGTGATAACCCTTTCCGTAGACGACAATCAACCATGGCTTTTCGAGGCCCAAGTTGTTTCAATTACCCAAAGTAATTCGGTTCTAACTAGTTTCGACTTGACCTTCGAAAAAAAGAGTCTGCGTAAGTCCTTCGTCTTGACCCATCTCGCGCAGAATCGTGCACGTCAGTCTCTCCTATGATGGACGTTAGTTTCCTCAAGAGTTTGACACTCACGTCTCCAGAGGAACTTACTGACCAAGATATTGGTTGAAGTGACTAAGTTTTGACCTCTGTCCCCGCATAGGGGTCCCAAAACTTCAACACACCTTCAGTGGATAGAAGACGGCTTTAATTGGTCCTAAATTTTCTGACTTCTATGTCAGAAAATAAAAAAAAAAAATTTCGTATCAACCAAATGTTACACGACAATCAAAGACTATATCTCGTTCCCCTTGAGTGTATATATATATGTGTATCCCGAAGGGATCATTGAGTCACCATTTCTTAGACGAACGATACGTCCTCCGTGAAGTAAGTGAAGGTTCAAGTACCGGGGTATATTGTTGGTCCATAAGGGTGTACCAGAATTGGAATTGGATCGCGCAGTCTGAAAAGAAGGACGTATGTTTCCTTATGTAGTATTACTGACTCCTCACAATTGTTCTATTCCACAAGTGTCTCTAATCGTTTCTAGGACCATGTACCTCGTAGAGACCAGACGTCTCTTCGGACCTTTACTTCTACCCTACACCTTGTGCTTTTATAATCCCGAAGAAGTTTCAACCAGTGGTCGTTAGAACTCTTTAGTGGGAGACAGGTTCTTTAACGTCTACCAACGTCGTTGGGTATTTCTAGAGTCGTCTCAATGTGTGTCCCCTTACCTAAATGGATTGACCGTTTTTACAATAGTATAGTGAGGGAGGTATTACGCTAGTAAGTCATGTATTAATAGAGACTTTAAACAATAGACTCAAATATACTTTGACCGAAAATTATTCAAGTTTAAGGAATTTGTCAATCAATTCTACAGTACAGGATTTTCTATCATCATTCTTGTAAATAAATAGGATTTTAAGGATGTTGTACTTTCTACGTAAACCTTGAAAGTGATGATTCTAGGTTCAAGGAGTCAGTAAAGGAAAGTGGTTACGCCTTTATAGACCTTGAAACCCATAAAAAACAACAACAACAAGAGATTCGAGTCTAAGATAGTAAATTACCCAGACCCTTTACTTTTTGTACATATAAAATAGTTATGGAAACGAATATTAAATTTCGTGTTCATTGGTTGAAAAAAACGAGAAAAAAAAAACCGGTTAAATAACATCCTTTAATACCAGGAGTTTATTTCAAGAAATTTACTTAAAGAAGAATGTTAAGTCTAATTGATCCAGGGATAATGGAGTACTCATAAAGGATAGTCTGTAATACCTGTTACAGGATTTATGGATTTAAATTTGTGGACATAAAAACTTTAATTTACAGTTTTATTATAACAGGTTTATCGTAAAAGTTACTATTTGTATCAGTACTTTTATCTTTATAGTACAATGGTAGTTAAGTAGACGAGGAGGTAAGTATGAATCGGGTTATTAACCACAACTTCTGATAAACAATACATTCTACGACTTTCTCAATTAAGAATCCATCCAACTATTCCTCTAGTCCTCCTCCTCTTTGCCGGTTTGAAAAAAAAGGGGATGTAAGGACGTAGAATCAGTGTATTTTGTAAAAAAAGAAATTCGGGTCTCGATTACTAATGTTTTGTTTTGTTGAGTAGAACGAGTTCCTATACAAAAAGGAATTCGAGACATGGTTACAAATATAACAACATGTTTCAGTGACGATTATGTTTCGTTTTCTTTTGGGGTCACGTGAGAGTGGGTGGAATTTTTTCAAATTTCAACACTCATGTCTTTTATTTACCGGTTGTCCAATTTTACGACGACAAAACGATACTTCAGTACAGACTGAGAGACTCTGAGGTACCTGATATCGGACGGTCCGAAGAGACAGGTACCCTGAAAGGTCCTTTATTATGACTTCACCCAACGGTAAAGGAAGAGTCCCCTAGAAGGGTTGGGTCCCTAGTTTGATCCTAGAGGACGAAACGTCCCCGTGAGATGGCGACTCGGTGGTCCCTTCGGGTGTCCAATTTTATATTCAACAGTTTTCACGACCCATATACGAGTATCAAAAAGAATTTCTATTTTAAGAAATTTAAGAAACATCGGGTCAAAATATTTACATACGTGTCCCGGGGTCGTCATCCAGACCACTTTTCTCCTTTCACTCTCCCATCGGACGGGTCCTGACACCAGTGTTGACTACCGGTTCCCAGTGAGGTTTCGGACCCACCACGGGAGCCTTGTAGTAATAAGATGATTGAAAGGAGAGTTTCGACCCTCGATGTCGTTGTTCTCTGGTAGTCAAAGCGTCGTTTCCTCTACGTAAAGTTGAGATCCTTTTTCCGTAACACGAAAGAACCATTTTAGTGTTAGAGGCACGTCATTATATTTATTTATTACCGAAAGGATTGTGAAAAGAGTTTATTTGCTAGTGTTGTCACTTATAAGTAAGACAGATTTACTTGGCTGTAGTATTGTGTTAGTAAACAAATTCTGACGAGAACTACCTAAATACGGATTCTTAAGTAAGAATTATCAAATTACCGAATAACTACAGAACCCAATATTAATTTAAATGAATAACGACTGTTATGATAATTACAACACCACCAACAGGAAAAGAGTATCGGATTTGTATAAAGAGTACAGACGAATATAAAAAAAGTCATTTGACTCAAAAACCGGTGACGTCCCCGAAGGGTCCACCGATTCGTGATTTCTTAGGTGGACGGTTCCGGCCTCTGTGTCCTCTGAATCCAAACTAGGGACCCACCCCTTCTACGGGACCGTATCTTTTACCGTTGGGTGAGGTTGTGAGAACGGACCCTTTAGGATGCCTACCTCCTCGGACCATTCAATATCAGATCCCTCCCCGTTTTTCAGTCTGTGCGGACTCGTTGTCGCACACACGTGTGTGACACACCCTCCAGGACATGTGGGTAAAGAGTACCAGGAGAAATAGGGGAGGAGTCACCCTATAAGACCTGTTACCTAGTAAGTCGACGAACCTCGTGTATAACTTCTCTTGTCGGTCTGGACCACTCGTGGACCTCAGACACGGTGTTCCGACCTGTCTTTTTGGAAACTTGTGTGGACGAAGGATTTGGGTCGGACTGTGACCGGTGGTCGTAACTAAAGCAAGAAAAGGATAGTCACTCCTGACACCATCTTAATTCTATGAGTTCTCCAATTGGGGTTTGAACATTCGATTTGTCAAGACCGGAAATTATATGAATTGTATACCGATATCTTCAAACACTATTTTTTATTAACAGGTTTACTTGAAAATTTCTGCCTAGATGTAATGTCTAAAAGTAGATCAATTTATATTAAACTTTTAGATATGTAGAAATTATATGTTATACCACTAATTTAATAATACAACTATTTGAACGTGGTTTAGGTATAAAAACAGTTTCTATAAATAAATAGTACTGTACTGACTCGCTGAATTGACCACGGTATGTACCGAAGGGTCCAACGTAATCATCATTTCTTGGGCGGACGGTTGGGTCCTCTGTATTCTCTGTTCTCAAACTAGGGACCCAGCCCTTCTAGGGGATCTCTTCCCTTACCGTTGGGTGAGGTCATAAGAACGGACCTCTTAGGGTACCTGTCTCCTCGGACCGTCCGATGTCAGGTGTCCCCCGGTTCTCAGTCTGTGTTGATTTCACTGAATCGTTTGCACGATATGTAAGGGATCTAAAACATTTTCACTTTCACAATCAACGAATCAACACAGACTGAGAAACATTAGGTACCTGACGGGCGTTCCGATGAAACAGGTACCTTAAGAGGTCCGTCTTTATGGCCGCACCCATCGGAAAGGAAAGAGGTCCCTTAGAAGAACTGATGTCGTGACCGTTCCCTAAGAAATGGTGACTCGTTGGACCCTTTGGGGGTATGCTTCTAATAACTTGATTATTTATACCGATGTTTAGAGAACAAGATCTTACAAGAAAATTATTTCCTCCTCACAAAGAGCCCAAAAAATACCTTTCGATAGAAAGTCCTGTTATCTTTTACAGGGTAATCTTATAAATCTTAAGACATGATTTAAGACATCTTAAGTGTCAACGAGACACTGACTAAAACCTTAAGTAAAAAAAGAAAAGACGATTCAGTGAAGTCAGCACATACTGAGACACACTGGGGTACGTATCGACCGTCGGGTGGTCCGAGGGGGCAGGGACCCTAAGAGGTCCGTTCTTGTGACCTCACCCAACGGTAAAGGAAGAGGTTACTACTTTCACTTTTCACTTTCGCTTCGGCGAGTCAGCACAGGTTGAGCGTCACTGGGGTCCCTGACGTCGTGGTCCGAGAAGGCAGTTCTCACGACCTCACCCCACGGTGACGGAAGAGACAAAAGAAAAGATCCTTTACATTTTAAATTCGTTCTGATAATTGACGAAGGAAGTTAAAGATGATTAAACCCCTTTTTTTAAGTATTCCACCGACTTATTTTTCCGGACGGGATGGTTTTAGACTACCTTCATCGAGATGTAACGAATTAAAAGGATGTTTATTTTCGTATACCTTATTCTTTTTATTTCCTATTTCGCTGAATCACGCGAGCGTGTGTCGTTGATTTGTTGGGGTTGTTGTACCCCGGTGTCTTCACGTTAATTGTGATTAATCGGTCCCAAAAAACTCCGACGGTGGTGTGGTAAGTTTGAGAGAAGGGTACCTCGAGGGAACTTATACTGAAAATGTTATTAAAACACTTTAATATATATGTATATATAAATATACATTAACATATAACGTATATAATTGTATATTAATCCGAAGATTCACGACCATAGTAAGGACGGACGGACATATTTGAGAACAAACTTTTGGAGTGTAGAGTGAGAGGACTGACGATACAAGACAGACTTATACCCAACCCTGGAAATCACCATATTATTTGGTTTTGTTGGAGATCGTGGCCCCAAGTCCTACCCCTTGTGTACATGGGGGCACCGCCTAAGTACGACTACATACCGTTTTGGTTATGTTATGACATTTCATTAATTGGAGGTTAATTTTATTTACTTAAATAAAATTTTTTATTCCACTAACCTGGTCATTTTTTATTTATTTATTTAAAAATTTATTTATTTATTTATTTTCCTCTTCTGATTTAAAGGAAGACAGCGCAATATTCTCTTTTGAACCCACAGACGTCAGTAGGACGCACGGACACACGATTCGGCGAAGTCACCACAGACTGAAAAACACTGGGGTACCCGACATCGGGCGGTCCGAGGAGACAGGTGCCCTAAAGGGTCCGTCCTTATGACCTCACCCGACGGTATGGGAGGAGGTCCGCTGGACGGACTGGGTCCTTAGCTCGGGCACAGAGGACATAACCGTCCGTGTAAGAAATGGCGACTCGGTGGACCCTTCGACCCCACTGGTCACCCTGTTTTGGGTTTCACGAGTTGAAACTAAGTCTTTTGCTCTAGGAGACGTGACCGAGGAGGGGAGGGTAGGGTGACCGAGGAGGGGAGGGTAGGGTGACCGAGGAGGGGAGGGTAGGGTGCGGGACATAAACTTGGTGCACCGTGAGAGAATCCCTGGGCACCTCCGTGCGCCACCGAAGTCAGGAGAGACAGAAACAACGGCGACGGAAGACACTATACCCTGAGAGGATGTAAATGGGCGTTTATGGTGGGGGAGGAAGCACGGTGGTATCGTGGGTCTTCTGTTGTCTGTTTCCTACACGACGGTTTGCCGGACAGACGCCGTTCACAGGGGAAACTAAAACTTCTGTGGGCGATGGACCAAAAGCACGAGGCAAAGGTCGAGTCGTGACCTGTGAACGAGGACAGTGTTTCGTCTTCAAAGTCGGGGAGTGACCTGTGAACGAGGGATAGTTTCTCGTCTTCTGGGGCGTGGGAAGGAGACTGTTTGTACAGTGATTACCCCAGACACGTAGTCTTTTGGTCGGAAACGTGGACGCGACACTGTCGAAAAGGAGTTACCAGGAGTTTTAGAAATTTTCGTGACTTATTGGAAAGTTAGTTATCTCTTGTGTGTCTCTAGTTCACCGGCATCAAGTTCACCCGTGGACCACTGGGGTTACGGTGGACGGTTCCGAGTAGTGCCGTGGTAATCGGTCTGCGTTATTTACTTACAATGGGATGTCGATAACTGACGCATAATTGATCAATTCTGTAACATTCACTCGACCGTCGAGTGAAGAACACAACTTAACTGGTACTCCAGGTCTTGTTATGACTTGTAATCGTCACGACCGTCCTTAGGTACCGAACAGAAACTTAAGTTAACTTTTCGTAGATTGGAAAGTGGTGATACATGCTACCACAAACGACATAGTAAAATCTTCCATAGGAGTATTCCAATTTTGTCGAGGGTAGATACGAAACAAACAACTGAAAATTTTTTTGATAATGCTTACAATTTAAAATAGTTTGTAAACAAGACGTAACCCTATTGAGATTGTAACAAAAAGAAAAGTTTAGAATGATTACAGTTTAAATAATAAATGTTCCAAGAGATGAACTAGTAATATTTACAGTATTCATACTTGTATATTCACTTTACGTTAATAAATAGATACATATTAAATATAAATATGTATTTTCAGACTACTTAATTGTAACATATTCCAATGTGTTATACATGTGACGTGCCTTCTTCTGGGACCGTCTCCCTTGACACCCCCGACTTTAAGTCGGACGGACAAAAGGATTTGGTATATATAACCGTCTGCCCGACAGACAGGAGTCTCCTTTCCCGTATTTATGTACGACCGACGGACGACTCGGGGCTCGAACACCATAACCCTGGAAGTCCTCCCCTTTGTCCATGATGAAGTGTTTTTTCCATGAAATGTCCACTCGTCACCAAGACCCCGAGTGGGTAAGGATTGGGAGTTCCGGTTTCCGTAAATGGTTCGTTGAGTTGCCAATCCCCATTGTACGACAGACTTTGGTGGGTGGGACGGGTCCATGGTGTCATTGGTAAACACACAATAAAATACTGTCCTCCAGGACCATTCCTTGTACCTTAATTATTCGATGGTGGTTGGTCTTCAGACTTTTTGCAGATTTCCTCTACGATGCACAACCTGGTGGAGGGTCTTAGGAGGAACGACCGTAGGTGGAACCGACTCGTTACGCACACGGGGGTCCTTCCTGGGACTCAGTCTTACGTACCGGTTTCTGTTGGGTTTTTGATTAAGGTAGTGGTATTTGGGGCTCTGACGCTCGGTGCACCGTCTCGTCAGGAGGACCCGAGGGAGTGGGATGACGAGAGGTGGGTCCGTGGGAAGGGTCACTTCAGAGAGTGAAACGGTCCTGCACACAGAGGAACCTGTCAAGTAAAGGTTACAATCCGTTCTCGGGTGAGAGCCCGGGACCTTCCCCAGGGGGAAGGACTTCAAGTTGGTGACCTATTGAATAGAACCCTCTTGAACGACCTTCTCGAAGAGTGAAACTTTGTTTCCCAGGGTTAAACAGTTGACGAGTCTTAGGGACGACGGTAGAAATACTCTATCATTGTGATCGAGACTGAAGAGTATGTGAGGGGAAGAGTCACTGTGACGGTGTTCTTTGCCGTGCGTTTGTAGATTCATTCCCTCTTTCTATGTTTACGTTGAATTTTACTACTCCTGTATCGAGAAGAACTTTTTATTCCTAACAAACCCCTGAAGTACTCTCTTACACACTGGAGACGACGACCAAATTTAAACACTACTAAGAAGGAAGTAAACTTAAAACGGTCCTTGAAAGTGTGTCAAATGACTCGTCGATGAAACGAGGTCCATAGGTCTTCCACGACTCCTATATCCCGACTCGGGGTCTCCGTCCCGAAGACGTGAACCCATGAACCTTAGAGTACCACAAGTGTCGTTCCACAGGGGTTCGGAGGACCCTGTGGAGGGGAGAGATCGCCTCACGTGGTATTTTTTTCGTAGTGAGTCGAAAGACCTTTTAGTCCGAGTGGGTACTAAAGTCGGACCATGTCAATGTTCCTATACTAACTGTTGGATTTTGAGTCTGCTCGTGTCAAGACAGAAGGTGACTCTACATTTATTTTGGGGACGTTTCACGGTCGAACATTTGAACAGAACCTATTGTGATCAGGGAGTAGAAAAAAATTGAACTCCTGTCTAAGACTTTCAATTAAGTCTAAGGAAAGTTTACTCCGTTTTGGACTGTTTACACATTGTTCGAGTATCGACGAAGATACGAAGATGAGGCTCCGGAGGGGATGTGTTTATAGGCGGATTTTCGTTGTTTTCCCTTTCACGTTGAAAACAATTTCTTATTCCTCGTTACTGAAGACCCCCTTTTTTCAATGGTAAAGGTAATCAATAAAAAACTGTTCTAAGTCCATTCTCTTATCAGTCTTAAGATTGTTAACTGTCAAACATAGTCCTGCTTCACCCTAAAGGAGACCAGTCCAAGGAGAGGAATAAGACTCAGGACCCAGAGGAGATTCTCATAATATTAGACACTCCCGGTTCCCACTGTCTGTTCTGTTTCTCGAGTTCTTTATACTCTAGTAAATTCTGTGCACGAGGGTTCGTTTTCCCACAGTTTGGGAGTGCTTCTTGTGTGTGCACCTTACTGTGGAACTGTCAAGTTCCTTAGTCCAGAATGTTTTAGTTAAGGTTACCCGGTCCTCATAAACGCAAAGGTCAAATTACCGAAACGTCCGATTTGCTGAGCAAACAAAGTTACTCTAAACGTCACGTACCTTTTTGTACTATTTACGTGGCCTCCACGTGTCCGGTTAGAGACAAGTCGTCCCACTAGTCGCCCTCAAGAAGTCTTTCTTGCCCCGCCCACCTCCCGCCACCCCCCCAACCCCCACCCCCACGATCTCCGTTCGGACGGGGGTGTGTGTAGGAGCCCCTTTGGAGTCTTGGAGTCCGTTGGAGACTGTTAACCAAACGATCTCGTTTCGTTACCGCTGTCGTAAACATAGAAAAACAACCTCCTATTAACGAAATGTTACAGCGTAAGGAAAGACGACATGTTGTCACTCAGGAATACGCACATGTACACAGGGGCGGGAGAACCTGGAGGGAGGGGGCACCGATAGGGTAGGGAGATCCCGTAGTGTCTCGTGACTCGACCCAGGGGACACGACCGGTCGTCGAAGAGTGATCGGTAGACAAAACATAGATTGAGAGTCACAGAGATTTTGTTTTCCTCCTGCAGTTCCAACATATAACAGTGGGACGAATAAATTGAATATACGTCTCATGTAGTACTCTTTACGACCTGACCTTCTTCAGGTTCGACCTTAGTTCTAACGGTCGTCTTTATAGTTATTGGAGTCTATACGTCTACCGTGGTGGGAATACCAGCTTTCACTTCTTCTTGATTTCTCGGAGAACTACTTTTTCCTCTCACTTTTTCAACCAAATTTCGAGTTGTAAGTCTTTGATTCTAGTACCGTAGACCAGGGTAGTGAAGTACCGTTTATCTACCCCTTTGTCACCTTTGTCACCGACTGAAATGAAAAACCCCGAGGTTTTAGTGACGTCTACCACTGACGTCGGTACTGTAATTTTCTGTGAACGCGGAATCTTCCTTTCAATACTGGTTGGATCTGTAGTATAATTTTTCGTCTCTGTAATGAAATGATGGTTTCCAGACAGAGCAGTTCCGATACCAAAAAGGTCATCAGTACATACCTACATTCTCAACCTGATATTTCTTTCAAATCGCGGTTTCTTAACTACGAAAACTTGACACCACAACCTCTTCTGAGAACTCTCAGGGAACTTGACCCTCCTCTAGGTTGGTCAGGTAGGATTTCCTTTAGTCGGGACTTATAAGTAACCTTCATGACTACGACTTCGACTTCGAGGTTATGATACCGGTGGACTACGCTTCTTGACTGAGTAACCTTTTCTGGGACTACGACCCTTTCTAACTCTCGTCCTCTTCCCCTACTGTCTCCTACTCTTCCAACCTACCGTAGTGTCTGAGTTACCTCTATACAAACTCATCTGAGGCCCTCAATCACTACCTGTCCCTCCGGACCCACGACGTCAGGTACCCCAGTGCTTCCCAGTCTGTGCTGACTCGCTGACTTGACTTAACTGAAGACGATTTTATCACTCCACTCCGAATAGGTCTTTTTGGGTAGGGTATATCTCCCCCGAATTTTGATGGTCGGACTGAGAAGGGTTGAAAACCTGTGTGCATCGAATAGAGGTTATGTCGTGACAGATGGACTTCGACTACAATACCCCAACAATCATAATCATAGAGAGGAGGATCCGACTCTCGAGGAGTTCCAATTCCTGTCGGTGGATGAGTCTAAATGTAAAGTGGGTCGAACGTAGGGGCCGACACCAAGTATGAGCACCGAGAAACTCTGAGTGACAGCTCCCTTATCTCGACCTAAGGTGTAACCGACACGAGTGCTTTACGTGGTTCCCTCTATTCTGTTACAAACTGATTGTCCGTCCGACTACCAGACGTTTCCCGAGTCCCGGTAATGTAAATTAAAGAATAAATGTTTCCTCTCGAGTTTAGGACCTTAGGCACGTCGAAATTTTATAATTTAAGTGTATAAGAAAAGATTAACCCTCGAGACGTAATCAATATACATGAGTTCAGAACGGATACCCCCAGACGATTCCAGAACCTTCCAGTGACGGTTCAGATTAGATTATAGTTTTGGTTAAAATTACTTGAAGTGTACGATAATGACGTCCGTACGACCAAAAGTCACGTCTTAAACTAAGCAAACCTCGTCGGAACATTTCAATTAATCTTTCTTAAACTTTATGAAATTCTTATGCTTGTTCTTTACTTTTCAAGTATTTGATTATAGTACCTTTCTTTTTAATTTACACTTGTTTTTGGTCGAGGTAGCCCCATACTTCTCAGACCTACTTCTTCTGACTAGTGTTTTATGCAAGGAAGTATTCTTTGACATTCTTTCTTGGGTTCTGATCTGTTTTGGTTATATTACGTGTTAACATTAGTGAAGTAGACGATTCTACAACTATTGTAACGGGGTTTAACGGTAGTAGAAATTGTCTAATTATGTATTTTAATTATTGATCAAAGTAAATAAGTGACGATATGTAAGACGATCCCTGACTCCTATGTTAGGGTTTATTCTGTCTATAACAGGATCTGAAACACGATTCAATGAAATCACCACAGACTGAGAAACACTGGGATACCTGACATCGGACGTTCCGAGGAGACAGGTACCCTAAGAGGTCCGTTGACCTCTCCCAACGGTAAAGGATTTGTAGAATTTTATGGTAGAAAAAAACCCATAATTATTTAAGTTTTCTTTGAAGGGACCACCAGGTCACCAATTATTAGGTGGAACTTTACGTTCCCTGTACCGAAGCTGGAACCAGTTTCTTGATTCTTGGGTGTACAGAGCCTCATTGATTCGGGTCCATGACGTTGATGACTCGAGTTCCCAGTGTCACTCTTAGGTAAACCGTGTTTTTTCATAAGAAGTACTGCGTTACTTCTGGGACGTACGGTGTCGATTCTGCGCTACTTCTGTTTATTTCTTTATCTTTATTTTTGTAGTGGGTTCCCCTAAATTTGGTACACATGTTTCTTTAATTAAATAGAGGATAATTACACTACCTTGAAAGGGGAAACTTTATCCTGATTTGGTTCAAATGTACTGTATAAACCCCCGTTGTAACTGAAATACAAAAACAAAAACAAAAGTAAAAAACCAAATCTTCGTGGATACTTTCAACTTTAATACTACCACCCTTTTATCGTTTAAAATCTTATTCCTGAGACGTGGATACGTCTAGACGAAAGTGTTACAATACATGCACAACTGTTAATCTATCAAAGAAAATCCATCATTTTAGTCCTACGAAAAACAACACGCCCCCACCACAGATAGTTCTTTTTATTGACTTTGGTCCTACATCGAATATACAAACTTTAGTGAGTACCTCAATATCATACCTTTGTAATTGTGTTCTTTTAATGGGATCCCGACACTCCACACCGGTTTTTCAACTTTTTTCGGGTGTTTCAATATTATCGGGGTCAATGTATCGACGGTATCACTCACTCTCAATTTACCGATACGGGGTGGAGTCGGACTATAAGTTCTGGAAAGTCCTTACTTTGTGGAACAAAAGGTATAACGTAGATAGACAGGTATAAGGAATTGCTGAAGGGACCACCGGGTCTGCCATTTCGGAGACGGATGTTACGCCCTCTGAGCCCAAGCTAGGGACCAACCCTTCTCGGGGACCTCCTCCTTTACCGTTGGGTGAGGTCATAAGAACGGACCCTTTAGGGTACCTACCTCCTCGGACCATCCGATGTCGGGTGTCCCAGCGTCTCTCAACCTGTGCTGACTCACTGAAGTGGAGTATAAGGAACTGTTGTTGGAGTCCGATGTGGTTTCTGTGGCTTCCTGTCCCTTCGGACCGCACGACGTCAGGTGCCCCAGCGTTTCTCAGTCCATGTTGAGTCACTAGACTTGTTGTTGTCGCCGAGGGTCCCACACGGGGTGGGGAGACTAGGTGTCTGACGGAAATACGATGAAAATGTCCCTTTGAGAGTAAGGGTGAAGTTGAACCGGTTTAGGACCGGTATGGAGACCCCGGTACCTGGGTAGGTCAGTCTCCATTGGCGGGGGAGGAGACTGGAGTAACGAAAGACCGTACGGACTGAAAAAGGAATATTAGAAAGGTAATCTAAATATGCAAAAGAGGGTGCCTATCAAAAGAACATGCGTGACACATAGAAGTAGAAGGTGTCATGGAGGATGTCAAGAAATGTGTGTCGTGTACAGACTTTAAAAACCAACTGATCTATATGTCTACTTTTCTAGACTTTTCAGATACCTCCTATCTTACCTTCTGTGCCTAGGTATTGAGTTCAGTGACTCTCGGAAGAAAAGAAAGTGTACACTTTGACAAATCTTTAATTGTTAATGTACACTCTAGTGTGGTTCACAAACTCTTTAATTAATAGTTTCTACTGAGTACATCGTCCGGTTCGAGGGAAGGTGGGAAGGGAAAGTCTACAATCTCGAATAGGGATTTTCGATAATCGGCACTGTTCTTCTATTCTCTTCCTTTAGTTAATGTAGTCGAAGTATTAGCGGCCCGATTGTAGTCTCCCGAGGAGGATTCTAGACCTAAGGTAGACAAACGGGGACGATAAAAGTAGAGGGAGAAACTCTCCGCTGCCGAGTGTACGAAGCTCCCTCAGACTTACTAAAGTATTCCATCTAAGGTGTCGAAGGAGAAAAAGTCGGTGACGGTAAAGAAAGAGGGTCGTGCTACTGTGAGCCCAAGGAACCTTCTGACGAAAAATTATCGACGTTTGACCCGTTAAAGTGCCCTGATCCTATCTGACCTTGTCTACACCTTTTGGAAGGAGTAGTACTATCTTCGTTCTACGGTTCTTGATTACACCTCCTACGGCGAAAGAGTGTGTCGAACCGAATATATTATTGCGTTCTTACACTGTACCACGCTCGGTTGAGGTAGAAGTTGTCGGAAAGGACGTTGATGAAGAAAGTTTGGTCTTGGAGCACTCTAAGACGTTCAGTTTGTCTAGAACTTTTCTTTTTTTGTACGGTTCATCATTTTACTTGTCTGTTGACAAGATTCTTGCACACGCTAAAGTCGTGTAGGAGTCTGGTGTCTCGTTTTGGCAAGTCGAAAGTTTTTTAAAAAAGACGGGTTGCAATTTCCGAACATTTATCTTGGAACGTAAAGATGAGTCTTTATCATTGGTTCGTTTAGTTTTACATCGTCGTCGGAGAACATAAGTGTAACTTCTCAAGACTCGATCCGAGAACAAGAAGTTTTTAATCTCCTAATTATTTTCCTATTGTGAACCCTTCTTTCTTTGGTACCGTAGACCCTTTTTATAAGTTACAAAATTTTGGTAAAAAAGAGTACAAGGTTGTAGACAATCAAGGAAGAAATGAATTAATGTTCAACGAAACTTTTAATAATACATACACGTAACAAGATTGTTGACTTTAATGTGTACAAGTTATTAAAGTAACCTCCGTAAGTCTACTTTATTATTTTTTTACCCTTTACGTTTAGAATCCGTTTTGTGGTTAATTTTGTATGACAACTATATTAATTTGTGAATACAATGAAGGGGATTTTCCTTTTTGACAGACGGTGGTCATTTCGGTTTACTGTTCATAGTTATATTATACTGGTTTTGCACAGAATTTTGAGAAACCAACGGGATCATGTGCACACTTGATAAAGATGTTGTGTGGTGAGCACGATTTAGTTGTGACCATGATTTCATGTAACACGCGTTGTGTTCCTCTCCCTTCATTCATGGGTTTCTGTTATCGTGTAGGAACTGCAGTGTTTGGCATACGTCTCTTGTCCTTCAGGAGAAGAGGTTTACGGTCGTAGTAAATTTCCGGTTAACCTACCCTGTCGATTTAACGAAAAAATTTTGGATCCTTGTTCGTTTCGGACAAGTCTGAGGTTCTCTGGTAAGAGCAATTAACGTCACCGTTCACGGACCACTTTGATGTTCCTATGTTCCACTCGATACCATTAACTGATCTTTATTCGCGGGTCAAACCGTCTCTGTGGTTCAGCTTAGTTGCTGGAGTCCTCGTAGGAGATGCGTATTAGGTGCTAATTGGTTTTCACAGTCGTCCGGTTACTAGTTTGTGACTTCTACGTAAACCTTTTCTTATAAGGGACTGAGAACAATGTCCTTGAAGATGATTCCGAAATTTAAATCTTTCAGTATAAAGTAAAACGTCGTCAAGTTTGAGATCGTAGAAAACTGTGTCTTCGGACCCCGTGCGCGAAGCACCAGGTCACCAAATCTGAGGTGCGAAGGTAACGTCCCCCGTAGTCAAGCTAACGAGATCAACTCATAAATAATTGTAGAAATCTTTTAGACAAAGAATAGATACATGACACATAAACACATCCAGATGTTTTCTAAAAATTTGAGTACCAGTAACTCACCGTTAACAATACCGACTCTTATGACAAAGACAGAGGTATTCAATTAAAGACCATAAAATTTTGGTCCATAACCTTTTAGAAATAGTACCTTACATAATCGTTGGATATTTCTTTCTCAGACACACACACACACACACACACACACACACACTCTGATTTCAGTAAAAATGTCGTCTTTTAGAAGTTCTTTCACAGAGAAAAAGTTAATTATAACGTTAGTGAGATAAACTTAACAATGTTCGTCTTTGTTGGGGTTAAAAGACATTTCGGTTTCTTTAGACCCGTTATCGGAGAAGGTTGTGACATTGCCTTTGTAAAAACACTTGATCAGGTCTAGAGGTATAGTTAATGTCAAAGGTCTCTGCCATCGCATTAAGTACACAAGACCTCCGGCCGAAAACTACCTAATTCAGGACATTAGGTAGTAAAAGAAAAGAAAGGTAGACGTAGTATGTAGTAAGAATCTGAACTACCGGTGTGAAGGTCAAGATTTAAAGTCTTACGAAGGTACAAAAGTCAATAGGAGACATTGTGAACTGACGAACATGACTATAATTGAAAAATTTTTATAAGTTCGGAGAAAGTTGTTTAAGACCGTAAAAATTCGACTGTTAGAAAGTGTATACGTTCGAAAAGTAACTCTAGAGTTTATTGTTTTGTTTCGGTCAAAAAGTAAGGGTACAAATCCTTCCACATTATAGATCAAAGTCGATCTCTCTAGGTAGTAAGGGGAGCGTCTTATTATGCGTCTTCATGTTCACTTTCGTAAAATGTTCGTGTCACGTCACCCGCTCACTACCACTACTTTACATGTATATCATAAAAGTAAATATTTTTTAAAAGTTACAAAGGTAAGTCATTCTTAGTTGATAAACTAAACATAAATAAATAATTTAACATAAAGTCTCTTGTCGGAAAAATGTTAATACTTTACCATAGAAGTATTTGTTACCTATTTCGATCAACATAAATTGGGTCTTCCCGGTGACTGACTGAATCATTGCATTCGTCTCGAAGGTCCGAAGGGACCACCGAGTCGCCAGTTCTTAGACGGACTGTCACGTCCTCTGTGTCCTCTGAACCCAAGCTAGGGACCTCACTCTTCTAGAGGACGTCCTCCTTTGTCGTTGGGTGAGGTCATAAGAACGGACCCTTTAGGGTACCTGTCTTCTCGGACCACCCGATGTCAGGTACCCCAACGTTTGCTTAGTCTGTAACGACTCTCTGATTTGTCCTCGAAGGATGTCGAGTCACTCTTCGGGTTCCTTCGTCGTGTCTACCCCCCGGTCACAAACACTGGCTCGAAAGTTCCATAACGACCCTTTTGTCTGTTTCCACGTCTTTACCTAAAACCATCTTCACTTTATTATTGGGAAACTTGTTGTGTCGAATCACATTTGACCGTTGTACGTTCACGGAGACAGATCGTGCACGACCCGAATGTAGCAGGTTTGCAATTGTTTTCGTTTGTTTTTGTTGTCCTGGTTCTCTTTTGCACGAACGGGGAGGAGTCTCTTTTCACGGACAAGACGTGCCGTCCTGGTGCCTCGGGATCTTTTAGTCCTCACGCGTCCTTTGATCGGTCGTGTGTGGTCCTTCGTCTGATGAAAAGTCCAAATTTTTGAAGTCAGAGAGGGTCGATTCCAAAGGAAGGATAAAAGACGTCTTTCCTCCACACTCGACGGGGTAGACTCCTCTTCATCCACGGGGACGTGCCTCCAGCAATAAGAGAACTTCCATACATACATATCATCCTACACACACACGAGTCGGCACAGACTGAGAAAAGCTGGGGTACCTGTCATCGGTCGGTCCGAGGAGACAGGCACCCTAAGAGGTTCGTTCTTATGACCTCACCCAACGGTAAAGGAAGAGGTCTCCTAGAAGGGTTGGGTCCTTGACTTGGACACATAGAACGTAGAGGACGTTACCATCCGTGTAAGAAATAATGATCGCGGTGGAGAATTTCTATAAAACTTTCGTCACTTTCAACGGGTCAGCACAGACTGACTCGGGGACCTGACACCGGACTGTCCGAGGAGACAGGTACCTTAAGAGGTCTGGTCTTATGACCTCACCCATCGGAAAGGGAAGAGGTCCCCTAGAAGGGTTGGGTCCCTAGCTTGGGTCCAGAGGTTGTGACGTTCATCTAAGAAATGAAAGACTCGGTCCTCCTTTCCATAAAATCATGATTTTTTTAACAAGCCCCAACCCCCCATCTGATTTCTATTCCTTTCCTTTAATCAGGTCGCACCCGTCCCAACAATGAAACACCCGCCCCAATAATTGAACACCAACAATTAGACACCCACCCCTATGATCAGGACATCTTACTAGTCTAGAATGGGGTCCTAGAAGACTCTTCCGGTGTCGTAGGACCTGAAAGGTCGTAGAATTCCGGTCTTCTGGATCTGGATCCCAGAACGACAACTAGTAAACGCATTTTACTAAAAGGGACTCGTCACTAAAAGAATAAACCTTTTAGTCCTTGTATACTCTATTGGAAAGGGTTTCATAAAACCCTTTAGGTTACACGATGTGTTCTGGGTCGATAAAACATTATAACAATAATAAAAGTATGTAACGTTAGATAAATTTGACGGTTGACGGTCCAGAATGAACAAAGATTTACATAGGTGCTACTGTAAACAACAACAAGTCAGTGATTCACCCAGGCTGAGACACCCTGCGGTACATGATGTCGTGTGGTCCGAAGAGACAGGAAGTAATAGAGGGTTTCAAACAAGTCTGACTGGACGACTCGGTCACTATGATAGATTGGTAGAATAGGAGACAGTGGTGGGGGAAGGTAAGAAAGGGAGTCAGAAAGGGTCGTAGTCCCAGAAAAGGTTACTCAGCCTAGAAACGTAGTCTACCGGTTTCATAACTTCGAAGTGAAAGTCGTAGTCAGACAGGTCACTTGTGAGTCCTGACTGAAAGAAATCCTAACTGACCAAACTGGAAGAACGTCAGGTTCTCTGAAAGTTCACAGAAGTGGTGATGATAAGATTTCATAGTCAAGAAGTCGCCAGTCAGAAGAAACACCAGGTTGCGTGTAAGCATGTACTGATGACCTTTTTGGTATCGAAATTGATATGTCCACGGTAATGAACTCAGTTTGTTAAAGGTTATACAATATAGTTGAGACTAATTGGAAGGGTCTTCGGGAAAACCGTCGAACATAACTAAAACTACAGAAATAAGGACTGGAAAGTCCCAGAAGACACCAGGTCAAGAAAACATAGATCTTTTATCTAAAGGGAGGAGATGAGGGACGATTATAGGCTTTAGTACCGAAAACGGTTGACGAAATGTGACCCACACTAAGTCATTATTTGTATCACGACCGTCCTGATTCCGACAAAAACTAAAACTTAATAGAATCGACGCACACTGTGACAGAAATCGAAATAAGAAGACGATTTGGAAACTCCCTTAAGTCTTAATGTACTTAAATTCTTCGTTGAGATATATATGACATTATAAAATACGGAAGGAACGACAAAAACTTTTTTTGAATACATAACTAAAACGGAGACGACCCAGGAACGACGACGGGAGTCCGAAAGACATCAACGTCACGCACCGTCGACGAGAAGTAACGTTACACACCCGAGGAGTACCGCCCTCGAAGAGAACGACGCCTCGTGTCCAAGACCCGCGTACCCGAAGCCATCAACGTCGACCACCCTAGATCTCGAGCTCGAGTCATCGACACCCTGTGCCCGAATCAACAAAGGGTCGTTCACCCTACTAGGACCTGGTCCCTAACTTGGATGCAGAGGACGTGACCATCCGGCTAAGAATAGATGACATGGTGGTACCTTCAGGACAGAAAGAAGGAAAACATACAACGTTAAAAGTCGGTTTTGTGTCTTCATTCTAAACCCAATACTCAAGTGGAAGGTAAGTAAAGGTACGAGTAATCTTAGAGATTTACCTTGAGAGTGAGACCCCCGACCGTTTTCCTATACTGACGTTATAATACCTGTAGTTCCTTCGATTACTTGATCCCCTCCCAGTACCTTTCTGTTTTTTGTTTTGTTTTGTTTTGTTTTTTTTGGAGAATAAATAAAATTCTATGTTAAACATGAGGTATTCTCATTTCTTTTTATTCCAGAATAGTAAATAGTGAATTGTAATTCGTTTTTTTCCACGTTTACGTCAACGCAGTCACATAAGATAAACATGGGTTTCTTGGTCAAGAGTTTACGACCGGGTCAATGGGTGATATCACCCTATGACCGGTTCAAGTAATTAGAAAGAGTTCGACTCAAAGGGGTAGAGGTGTACCTCCATGATTACTTTTGACGGATCTTCCCTGTGTCACTCTTATCTTGTTAGGTAGTGTGTGTCATCCCCGAGTTATTTTGACTTAATAAACTAACCCTTTGTGTCTTAAAGTCAGATAGTATTGTGTGGATTTATTACTGAGGTCCAACGAACCAATATCAAAGTTGTAAAGTAAACTATAATGTGTCCTTCAATACTAAACATTTTGAATTATATTACTAATGGAACTACCAATAACCACACTAGTGAGTGGATCTCGGTTTATAGAACCTCACCCTTCAGTTCACCCGGAATCCTTCGCAGTCCTTTTTGTTTCGATCGTCTCGACTACCTTAAGGTCAACTCGATAAAGTTTACGATTTTCTACTACGACACTTTCACGACGTGAGTTATACGGTCGTTTAGACCTTTTGTGTGTTCACCGGTATCCTGACCTTTTCCAGTCCAAAGTAAGGTTAGGGTTTCTTTCCGTTACGGTTTCTTACGAGTTTGATGGTGTGTTGACGTGAGTAGAGTGTGCGATCGTGTCATTACAAGTTTTAAGCGGTGTAATGTGAACTTGTCATGTACTTGACTCTTGAAGGTCTACAAGTTCGACCTAAATCTTTTCCGTCTCCTATCTCTCTAGCTTGGCAGTTGTAGACGACCTAGTATCTTTTTCGTTTTTTTAAGGTCTTTTTTGTATGTGAAGACGAAGTGACTGATGTGATTTCGGAAACTTAAACACCTAGTGTTGTTTGTCACCTTTTAAGACTTTCTCTACCCTTATGGTCTGGTGGACTGGACGGAGGACTCTTTAGACATGTGTCCAGTCATTCGTTCAATCTTGGCTTGTACCTTGTTGTCTGACCAAGATTTAACCCTTTCCTCATGCAATTCCGATATATAACACTGAGACGAATATATTAAAGATACGTCTCATGTAGTACGTTTTACTACCCGACCTACTTCGTGTTCGACCTTAGTTCTAACGACCCTCTTTATAGTTATTGAAGTCTATACGTCTATTATGGTAGGAATACCGTCTTTCACTTATTGATTTCTCGGAGAACTACTTTCACTTTCTCCTCTCACTTTTTCGACCGAATATTGAGTCGTAAGTTTTTTACTAATACCGTAGGACAGGGTACCGTTTATCTACCCCTTTGTTACCCTTGTCACTGTCCGAAATAAAAGGTTTTAGTGACGTCTACCACTAACATCGGTACTTTAATTTTCCGCGAACGAGGAACCTTCTTTTCGATACTGGTTAGATCTGTCGTATAATGTTTCGTCTACGTATTGAGACGGTTTCCAGGTATATTAGTTTCGATGCCAAAAAGGTCATAAGTACATACCTACACTCTCAACCTAATATTTCTTCTGACTCACGATGTCTTAACTACGAAAACTTGACACCACAACCTCTTCTACGAACTCTCAGGGAACCTGACGTTCCTCTAGTTTGGTCAGTTAAGATTTCTTTTAGTCGGACTTATATGTAACCTTCCTGACTACGACTTCGACTTCGAGGTTATAAAACCGATGGACAACACTTCTCGACTGAATTTTAGGCACTACGACCCTTTCTAACTTCCGTCCTCTTCTTCCCCTACTCTCCTACTCTAACAACCTACCGTAGTGGTTGAGTTACCTGTACTCAAACTCGTTCGAGACCCTCTACCACTTCCTGTCCCTTCGGACCGAACGACGTCAGGTATCCCAGCGTTCCTCAGCCTGTGTTGACTCTTTGACTTGTTGTTCCTTTTGTTTAAATCTTTACTTCATTTTTATACGGTTTATTTTAACTCGGGTTTCACGGATAAGATTTTACTAGATTAATAAAATTCATTTTATTCATATAGGAGTGTCAAGGTTTAGTGACGACACTAGATCCATCCGAATTTAGGACCGTCCTCTGGACCGAATTTAGGACCGTCCTCTGGACCTTGTCTGTGACTAAGAGAGTCGGGTAGAAGGGCGTTCATCCTCTCCTCCTCTGTGACCTTGCCTCTGTGAAGACGGGAGGAGGAGATCCCTGTCCGTGCCATGGGAGCCCGTCAAATAGGGACCTGACGGAGTGATCCGAAGTAGGTATTCGTGACCACATCAACTCAGCGTAAATGTCTCACCAACGTATCTTGTTCCCCGGCTATCTGACGTAGGTCGGGAGTCGTCCACGACTCTCGTAGTAAAGGGGACGAAAGATGACGACAGGGAAGTGGTCCCGAAGGGACCACCGAGTCGACCATTTCTTAGGCGGACGTTACGTCCTCTGGACCCAAACTAGGGACCCAACCCTTCTAGGGGACCTCTTCCCTTTCCGATAAGTGAGGTCATAAGCCCGGACCTCTTAAGGTACCTGAACACCCAGTGTTTCTCAGTCTGTGCTGACTCACTGAAAATAAAAATGATGACGATAGGTCCAAATGATCCTCGTGAAACAATTTACTGTGCCCTAAAGTCAGATAGTATTGGACTGATCTATTGTTGAGCTCATACAGATTAGTAGTAGAGTAAAGTTATTAAACACACTGTAATACGTCGTTCAATCCTAAACATTCTGAACTAGATTGTTCGTAGTAATACCATAGTCGATAATAACTTTCTCCAATTTTCACTTTGTGTATACAGTTGGAGCCCGAAGGGACCATCGAGTCAACTATGTGTTAGGTGGACGTTACGTCCTCTGGTCGTAAACTAGAGACCCAACCCTTCTAGGGGACCTCTTCCTTTACCGTTGGGTGAGGTCATTAGAACGGACCTCTTAGGGTACCTGTCTCCTCAGACCACCCGATGTCAGGGACCCCAGTGTTTCTCAGCCTGTACTGACTCACTGACTTGTGTACACGGTTGGAGTCCATTGTATTTTATTGAATGTAAATTATATTTAAAGATGTAAATATGTTTATGTTTAATATTTAGTAGGTTTATACTTATATTTCCATTAAAATTTATCTTTTCGTATTTTACACTCAACGATTACCATATAATAAGTTTTTATGTTCTAAAAGGGGGTTCTGATACTGAACTACGGTTATTACTACCACCACCCACCTAGACGTTCAGTACAAACTGAGAAACGTCGGGGTACTTGACATCGGGTTGTCCGAGGTGACAGGTACCTTAAGAGGTCCGTTCTTATGACCTGACCCGACGGTAGAGGGTGAGGTCACTAACTGGGTCCCTAACTTGGCACCAGAGACCGTGACATCCATCTAAGAAATGGTGATCGCGGTGGACCCTTCGAAGTTATTACTACCACTGTAAAAGATAAAGTTAAACGGAAGAACCCAAACAATGACTCGTTACTATATATTTGTATACAGAGTATGTAAGACACGTAGGAGGGTCTGTCGGTCCCTAACGTAAGTTCCTACGACTGACCTCTGCACCTTGTCCCGGGGTTCACAGGACGTATGAGTGTCCGTCTCGACCCCACACTGTGGTCGAAAGAGTGGACGGTGGACACGAAAGGGGTGTACGAGACCCTCCGGTGTCCACACTTCCCTCGACCCTTTCCCGTCGTCCCTGGTCTCTTTGGGTCGTGAGTATGCCCAAGATCTCGTCGAATGAGTCTTCGTCCCGGGTTCCGAGTATACCCAAGATCTCGTCGAATATGTCCAAGATCTCGTCGAATGAGTCTTCACCCTGGGTCGCGAGTATACCCAGGATCTCGTCGAATAAGTCTTCTCCCTGGGTCGCGAGTATACCCAGGATCTCGTCGAATAAGTCTTCACCCTGGACCGTCAATATACCCAAGATCTCGTCGAATGAATCTTCACCCTGGGTTCCGAGTATACCCAAGATCTCACCGAATGAATCTTCACCCTGCACCCCTAGTAAACCCAAGATCTCGGTGAATATACCCAAGATCTCATCGAATGAATTTTCGCCTTTGGGTCGCGAGTATGCCCAACATTTCGTCGAATGAATCTTCACCCTGGGTTCCGAGTATACCCAAGATCTCGTCGAATGAGTCTTCACCCTGGGTCGCGAGTATACCCAAGATCTCGTCGAATGAGTCTTCACCCTGGGTTCCGAGTATACCCAAGATCTCGTCGAATGAATCTTCACCCTCCTCAAACAGGTAATTCACAGGACAACATAGAGTAAGGTTTGAGTAAATCGGTGGTCCCTTCCTGTGTGTACAGGGGTCCCAGGTCCTTTCCCCATAGTCCTAGTCTCGTAGTCACTAAAGTCCCGGTCGTTTGTACCGGAGATCGATCGAAACTCTGTCTCCGGTTCTCCTGTCACCCGTCTGGAGCCCCAGTGTGTTAATTGACCGACGTTTTCTAGGTCCGGGAGGGAGACGTACACAGGGGTTTGTTGAGTTCCGAGTCCCGGGGGTTTGGAAACTGTAGACCTTGAATGACAATAAGTGGAAACAAAAAAATAATGAGAGAAAATAGTACCATTTGTACTATTTGTAACTTGTACACTAATTGGAAGAATATCTAAAAATTCACAATTCATGAGATAACAACTGACATCCGTGTCACAACACCGTATGGAGATCTTGAACAGGCAGAACGAATTGATTTTGAAATAGAGGGGTAGAGGGAGAAGTCGGTCGGGGACCGTTTGTGGCGACGGCAGAAACTAGGATTCATAGACTTACAAAGTCTATAGAGGCACATTCACCTTAGTGTACGATAAACAGAAGGCCACTTACCGATTAAAGTGAATCGTATTACATACCTACAGTCTCAACCTGACACTTCTTTCGACTCACGGCTTCTTAACTACGAAAACTTGACACCACAATCTCTTCTGAGAACAACCTCTTCTGAGAACTCCCAGGGAACCTGACATTCCTCTAGGTTGGTCAGGTAAGACTTCCTCGAGTTGGGACCCTAAAGAAACCTTCCTTACTACGATTTCGACTTTGAGATCATGAGACCGGTGGAGTACGTTTCTCGACTGAGTAACCTTTTCTGAGACTACGACCCTCCCTAACCCCCGTCCTCCTCTTCCCCTGCCGTCTCCTACTCTACCGACCTACCGTAGTGACTGAGCTACCTGCACTCAGACTCACTTGAGACCCTCAACCACCACCTGTCCCTCCGGACCGCACGACGCTAAGTACCCCAGTGTTTCTCAGCCTGTGCTGACTCGCTGACTTGACTTGACTTGACCTGGAGTTCCAGGTACAACAATGTATACCTCCTTAAAGGAGGAAAAATTTCCGATGTACCATAAGGTAAAATCATATAGGACAAGAAATAGGAAAGTAGACGTCTACCTCTAAATCCAACGAAGATGTAGGACGGATGACACATATCACGGAGTCACTTGTGTCCTTATATCTCTCGAAAAGTTCTAGGACCAAAGAAAACCTATATCTCTTTAACTTTGGGAACGCACGATATCTACCCCTACGTTTTACCACGTCGGCGATACGTTTTGTGCTCTCTAAGGAGTTTGTTATTTTTTATTTTGATGGTAGGCTAGGGTCGTTCGGGTGAAGAAGTATAAATCGTTGTTGTTTTTTATAATTTAGTCCTAACACTTCTCTATGGTTGTAAATCTTGAAATTCTCGACTCTAAGTGTCTTTTTTTGATTACCAAGAGTCACTCCTAGGAACTGACTGGTAGAGAATGACTCTGAATTTATTTCCGAACCTCTAAATGAGTTTTTGTTTCTGTATACTTGTAGTGTCCACTGAGTTTTTATAAAAACCCCTTTAAAGTTCAATTTTTACCGTCTCGTTCATTTCTAAGAGTTCAGAAAATATAGGATAAGTAAGAACTTGAACTTACGTTGTGAAAAAGATAACCGACGACGGTACGAATACTTTAAATTTAAGAATAGGAAAAGTGCTCAGACAGGAAATGACACACTTATTGTAAAGTAATCATATTTAGTAAAAATTGTTCGAACTTGAGTTTCCTCGTCGACTTCTGGTCCTCATTGTTTCTTCACTTTCATCCCTTCTCTTGAGTGTTCCTTCGACTCTGAAAGACCGTCCTCCAGTGCCCGTAGTGACGTGAACCATGAGTGACACCCTCCCTACTTTCTAGTGGGAGAAGGGTCTTCTCCCCGGTCTCTAAGTCTTTATAGTGGACTACAGTAGGTCGGTCTGTGTCCGTACGTCTATTACTTTACGCACTGAGGTTTTAGTTGTTTAATGGATATGAATGTCGGTGTAGAAAAAAAAAAAAGATGGTTAAATTTTACAGGAACATAAAAAATTTTAAGAAAACAAAATTATAAATAAAATATTATCTCATACCAGTTAAATGTGACGACACACGGTGGTAGAGCTATCTTCTCATTTGTAGTTTTTGTTTGTATGCAACGTCGGTTTCTACAGATTGGACGTCGATCCTATGCTAGTTGTACAGTGAAATGGACTCGTCGATAACAAAAATGTATTCGTAGAATCCTTGACTTGACTATCCTATGCAAAAGATTCGTTCGGTTTCTTTGATTCAGAGAGGAAGTAAGGTGAATACAAGGAGTCAACTATAAGGACGGAACCTTCTCTGTCTTTCATCTTATTTATCCTTTTTTTTTTACACCCTTTTTTTATTTTCAACACGAGGATGATATTTCTTATCTTACGAAGACGACGACGACGATTCGACGAAGTCAACACAGGCTGAGACACGCTGGGGTATCTGCCGTCGGGTGGTCCGAAGGGGCAGGGACCCTAAGAGGTCCGTTCTTGTCACCTCACCCAACGGTAAAGGAAGAGGTATCTTACGAGGTCACACGGCATTATTGTGGAAGGTCCTTAATGTACCGGTCATCAAATTGATACCTCCCCTTCTTTTTCTTTTGATTCGATTTTATGGATTTTTGACTATGATTTGAGGAATCTCTACGAGGCCTATCAGGAGACTTAAACTTTTGACTACAATGTCAAAAGTGTTTGGTTTAAGACGTTTAAATCTCTGTTTGTTTTGTTTATGTACTTGTAAAATCCTTCTGTAAGTTCAAAATGTAACTATTAGCATACATAGTGTGTGTGTGTGTGTGTGTGTGTGTGTGTGTCTCAGGTCGCTGACGTATCCTCTATCCGATGTGAAAAGAAAGTAATTTGAAAAATATACATTATTCATTTAAACGTTATTCTTTTAATTACTGAACTTTACAAAATACTCAAGAAACATCACGTTTCAAATGTTTGATTTCACGTTAAGGTGAGTCCAGTAGGTAGGGATACCAAATGGTCGTCTCCACTGTTTAAAACTGAACTCTCACCTCTGGGGTCACAATCTACGGTTTTTGGACCTAGTCCTGACTATATAAAATCTTTCCTGTTTGGATGGTGTAGACTTGTCAAAGGATCTGGAAGATTTACTAGTGTCTAAATGGACAGTGTAAAAGTATTTATTAAAATTTAGAGTCGTAGACTTAATAGTTATTAATGTAGTAGGATTTGACTTGTGATTCTATCAGGTACCAACTTTCAATCAAGTCCGACTGGACCTTTCGTCACGAAGATATTAGTCATTACCTAAGACGATTTCGATGACGTTATAGAAACGGTCACGTTTCCCCTTGTTTAGATTAACGTTTAGGGTTATTCTTTTAGAGGAACCCAACCCATATTATAGGCTGTTTCGTAGAGTATTAGGAGAAAGGGAGAGGTTTAAAGGGTTCTGACAGACTTGACACGCCAAAAATCCAGAGTGTTTTTGTTTGAAATGTCGTCGTGTTTTGGAAGATACGGAGTATTCGGTTCCAGTGTTTTAATGACGTTTCTGGTTGACCTTCTAGTCGTTCCTTCGTACGGGTCGGTCTGGAAGAGTACGACTTGGAGGGGTGGTTCCGCAGGGATGGCAGAGATGTCAGTGAGACGTCACAAACGTGGCCCCCGTTCGCTTACTTCGGTTTCGGGGCGTCTGAACTCACGAGTTAGTAAGACTGTCTGCCGTGACCTTCTCGTTGTAGTCCGGAACCGTGTTCGCCCTAAAACCGTCTGGTTTCACAATCCTCTTTATCCTGGGTGATTCCGTATTCTCTTTCTTTTGGTACTCAACAGAAACTGCGGGAATTTTAACCGTGGTTTAGACGAGACTATTGCCGGGGTATTTCAGCCACTCAGAAGTCACAGCTTCCAAACAGGTGTACAATGTAATTATTGAATCACACCCGAGTCAAACTACTAGAATAGCGTAAAGGGTTTGGTTTATATCGTGGGTCTCATTGCGTCCGACTTCAAAAACATGATCGAGTCTCTGTTCTTGACCTTTTGGGGACCCCGTCGAATAGGGTATACCCTTCTAAAGGAGATTAGTCAGAAGTCCTATGAGAATTAAGGTTCATAAAGGAGGTCTGTAAGAGCAATCGGTCTTTCTGAACACTCAGTGTCGTAGATCATGGACTTGTCCGTGATCTAAGTGTCGTAGTTCAAACGTCTCGTAAAATCCAAACGTGTTGTAGTTCGCAGGCGACTCTTCGAGGACAACCGTCATAGAGATCAGTCACTCTCGTGGATCAGAGACGTCTCGTAGACACAAACGTCTTGTAGAAAACACCCACATCGTAAGGAACACACGTCTCGTGGGTCACAAACTACTGAGACCAGAGGGGCGAGATCTGACGCCGGACCCCTACTCCTGATGAGTGGTGTAATGTCGGACGTGTCAGTCCTGGTAAGAGCGTCCAAGCCGCCGCTCGAACTTACGGTGGGGGTGTGACCCGGCACGTGGCAAGGGTCCCAGGGGTAGGACAGGTCTTGTGCACACCGCCCGTGTCGTCCACGAGTAACGTCATAGACATTGCCCCTTTGGTTCTCCCCCTTTCGTCGGCAAATCACCTCGCGCTCCGACGCCCGGACAGGTGAGAGGCAGGGACGTGGCCTACGACTTGGGTACGCGTACGAGGCGCACCTCCCCGCGGCGTCACAAGGCTCACCAGCGTGTCCCTTCCTCCGCCTACGCCGCGACCGGTACGACACACTCGTGTCTGTTACCCTATACGCCCTCTGTTGCGTTCTACGATCTGAGTGCTACGTCCTACCTCGAAGGACACGTCGGTTAGTCTCCTCTTTGTCTGTTTGTCTCGGGAAGTTTATCTGCGAGTCTTTTTACTCTTGTGTGTGTTTTATGGATTCATCCCGTAAATAGAAGTTTGTATTTGTGACCTTCTATTTCATCCAATACTTATGATTCAGGCGTGTAACATAAACCCTAAGTAAAGAGTAGGAACTTAGTTCCTTCCGGACATTAGGATCATTGTATGGAATATCTTTTCAATCGGATTAAAATCATACTTCGAAGGTCGGTGTGTGACGGATCCAATAACATAAAAATTTAAATAAACATCTGAGAGGGTCTTACTACAAGGTGTAGGAATTAAAGTCACTCGTGGACAATAGGTTTTTCTCCACTTAATGACAACTGTTGATCAGACAGACAAAATCACTGACTGATATACAGAATACACATATAAGTTTAATGGTTAAGAATCGGTTTATATGTTTCGGTAGGAATCGGAATCTTTTTAGTTTAAAGAGGAGTCAGAAAGTATGATGTTCACTCTTTTTTACTTCACTCTCTTTGTCATCCTTACTTTGCTCGACCATTACCCAAATGCCGAGTGTCCATTCTTCTACGACAAGAAGAAGTAGTTCCCTCGAAGGCACAGAGTCCACACAGGTTGGACTGGACGTGAGTCCCTTTATCTGTGTTCGGGTCCCACACGTCCTGTCTTCTCTGAAAAATAAAAAAAATTGACTTTATGTCAATTAAATGTTTCGACACAATCAAAGACCACATATCGTCACAAAGTCATATGGATATATATATGTACATAAGAAAAGTCTAAGAAAGAGTAATATGAAATAATGTTCTATAACTTAAATTAAGAGACTCGACATATTATCCAGGAACAACAAATAAAAATTCCTTGGAGATATGACAAAAGGTATCATTCTTTTTGTGATAAAATTACTCGTTTTTTGTCTCCATTCCTCGACTAAAGGTCTTTCATTCTTTCCATCAACCCCGTCGTATCAAATGACTGTCGTTTATGACTATACTGAGTTGACAAAAGGGTAGTTTACTTCCTGTAAATTACTTATACCATCTCCGTCCTTATATCTGTTCGTACCTTTCGTCTTTCAGTCCGGTTCGACTTCCCTCAGTTGTCCTACTCCGTGTCTCTCGTAGTGACCCGCAAGACCCTTTCTCACCGTTCGTCCTCACCCAGCAGAGTCATCAGTGCATCCCTACACTTACGACCCGGTCTTTCTTCCTACTCTTGGTTTATTAACTACGGGAACTTAATACCGCGACCTCTTCTGACAATGCTCAGGGAACCTGTCGTTCCTCTAGTTTGGTCAGTTAGGATTTCCTTTGACTGGAACTCATAAGTGACCTTTCTGACTACGACATCGACTTCGAGATTATGAAACCGGTGGACTACGTTCCTTGACTGAGTGACCTATTCTAGGACTACAACCCTTTCTGACTTCCGGTTTCCTCTTCCTCCGTCGTCTGCTACTCTACCAATCTATCGTAGTGGCTGAGTTACCTACACTTAGACTCGTTTGAGACCCTCTGTCACTTCCTGTCCCCTTGGTCCGTATCACGGGAGGTACCCCAGTGTTTCTCAACCTGTACTGTATCGTTGACTTGTTGTCCTTCTTCTGACACTAATTTCACGAATTCTCTCCACTTATCTTTTTCAACTGTCACCTTACTAGACAGAAATATGTCTGTCTCACCTCCTCGAACTCGAAAATAAAAGTTCCTTGGTTCCTTGAGAGTTCGAGGTCTCTTTTTTGCTCATGACAGTCTCAACCTCACTTCTCAACCGACATCCTCAACCACGGAGTAGGACGACCATGACCTCGGGGACTCTCTTCGTCTCAAGAGGTACGAACGTACCTCCACCACGACTCAAGGGTCTCCACCTAATCCTCCTCGACTACCTCGTCTACGGTCGGTTCTCCCGCACAAACGTTGTTAGGCTCCGTCTCTGTCGGGGGTGACCTGTTTATGCTACCACTACGGTTCTCTGTCCTTCGGTGTAGGTACCCTGTAGGTACCATCTCCCCTTATTCTGTTTATTTATTTATTTGACACTTCAGTCGGAGAGGTTACTTTCACCCACCGTACGGATGAAGATCCCTCTCTCCCGACTATAAAGTGTCGTCTCCCGTTCAGTCCCTGATTAACCCCTTTACCAAAGCAGAGATTTAGAAGAGTACTTCCTCTTCGGTCACTTTGATTTCTCAAGAGTCAGAAGAAGTATTCTGTCAGAAGGTGCCGGGACTCAGAGTGTCGAGTCCTGAGACCTGTGAGAATGTACACCCTCCCTTCCCCTTCCTCCGAAGATTAACTGTCTCCTACTGGAACTTTTGTTTTGACTCCTATATTATCCACTTTTCGGGGTCTGGTAACGTTTACACGTCAATGTTCTGTATTTCGTTTCGTAGGACTGAGGAGTCACTGATAATTGAAGGTACAGCCACTCTACTAACAAGATGCTCCTTTGACGGTAAACAAAATTCTTCCGCAAACCTTCTTCATTCAGTTCTTATGAGTTTTGTAGTCTTAAGAATCGTCATTTAATTTTATAGGTACACCTCGGAAAGAGTTACACCTGTCTTCTAGTGGGGGGCAAAGGTTTCACTGCAACGGGTGTAAATTTCCCAGACCTTAAGGAACTGTGGAATTGTGATTGAAGTCGAAAGATTTGGTTTTTGTTTGGGTGCAATTCTCGTCTCACCCGTTTCCTTTTAGAATAAGTATCATGAGTATTTTGGGAACTGAAAAATTATTTTTCGTATCGTTGCCTCGGTGGTGAATGGTTTTCCTCTCATTTAGTATTACATACATAGGAAAGAGTAGAGACAGATGTAGCACGAGGGGAGACTTGTGTGAGTCACATAATAATGTCGACTTTCAGACGGCGTCCTCTTGGACTATTGAGACACATCGGATCTTGAAAGATAGGTACAATATTTAATATAGGGACCGACGTAAAATTCCACCAGTTGTTACACGAAAAGAAAGAAGAGAAAGAAGAAGATATCATCAAGATAGTGTTTTCCGTGTGGTCTATTACATTGACCACAGGAGGCGTTCCCTTCAGTCTCTCGTGATCTTTAACGGTCCGATCAAACAGTAAATACAGATCCAAAGTGAGTTTTTAAGTGGGACCCCCTTCAGACGAGTCTCCGACTCGGGAATGTTCGAGGGATCGAGACGTAAAAGACGCTACAGTCCTCTCGTGACCGGGAGACGGAAAGAATGAGGTAGTGGGTTGTTTGTGCACGGTCTCTCTGCATAGAGAACAATTTAATGTCTGACCCGGAGGTCACAGAAAGAACCAGTACTTGTTGTAACCTGTAGATTGGGAGAGGTCATAGGAACGGACCTGTTAGGGTACCTGTCCCCTCGGACCGACCGACGTCAGGTGTCCCAGCGTTTCTCAGTCTGTGTCGCTGACTCGTGTGTGTTTGAATCAATGGAGTCACTGAGACCCACACGTTCCTAAAAATAATTAAATACCTATTTTATCTATGTGTTATATAGTCGGTAAACGAGAAGTAATGACTCAGGAAATATGTACCGACCGAAAATGGTTTCCTGTTCGACTCGTCAAGACTTTAGAATAACCGAGGAACCTGGTGGTCGCAGAATCTCGTAACTACCAGTGTCTACGTAAAGTGCTACGTAATTTTTAATTCTAAAAGTAAAACGAGTACTGACGAGTAAGAGTAAAACGTAAAGTCTTACTTAATTATCGGACCGCGATAAAGAGGTATTTAATAGGTAAAAAAGGTGTCTGGATTAGAGACACTTCTCTTAACAGAAAGTATTAGGACGTACCTGATCTAAAAGTTATGGTATAGTAAAAGGGAACAGGATAAAGAAGTACGATGTTTACACAAGACAAGACCAAGGTGGGTACAACTAAAGAGTACTTTGGACAATCGGACTTGGTTAGTCTCGGGACACTCTTGACAAAAGAGGAACTAAATGAGAATTCACTACGAAAAGACCCGGTGTGACCCTCTTACCTTAAAAGACACCGTGGTCTCTTTGACATGTTCATAACTCAATAAGTGTTATAATAAAAAAGGGGTTCTTCTTCGATTCCCTTGATAATCCTTTCTCATCACTATTACTAAACGTTTCTCGTAGTGAAACCGAGTAGTGCCCTAATTCGTTTGAACGGACACGTCTGTCTTTTTAGTATGGTATTTGGGGCTAACCACCGACCCAGAGAAATGAAACTATTATGTTGACTTTCTGAGATCGCACCAGAGGTACTCGGAGTGAAGGACCCTAAGTGTAGAACACATTAAGAAAGGGTGAGACACACCCACCCTGAACACTGAACGAAGACTAGTTGTCTTGTACCGTTTCTACTGTCTAACAGTAAAGGTACTATACGATGGATTGGGACATAATAGGAAGAAAGTTCTTCAAGGAAGAACGACCGAGACTTTTTCATTCGTTAGTTTATCCTTTCAGGGTCTCCGTTCCGTTCCTCGACTCTCGTCAAAGACCTTTTGTCGAAGTCAGGTTGTTGTGTCCTCTTTAGATCCTTCGTCTGGGGAGGGGAACGGTTTCCTCGGAGTCTACTCTGGGACCGGTATCAGATATGGAACGACGTGGGAACTCACTACGACTTCGTTTCCCAGGTCGATTCGAGACAGGTCCGGTGCCGGGGTCTCTGCGACACTCGGTTATCTCGTACACCACAAAATCCGTCGATTCTGACTCCATTATAAACATACTTACTGTTGATCTTGTCTAGAACTAAGAATCTGTGTACCACGATGAAATTCTTTCTAGATTTTTATAGTTTCTCCGAAGTCCTGATCTTTGACTCATCTTCGTTCATCTTAAAACTCTTAGGACCATCTCTTATAATTAGGGAAACTTTTTGACAATCATATTATAATGTCTTCTTATAATAAGTCGGACTTTACGTTACTTCAAGACTATGTACGATGTTCTACTTGAAACATTTACTATACGATTCACTTTATTCACTCCATGTTTGATCTTTTCTAATATACTAAGATGAATGAGTTATGAATGAATTTAGAAGACAATCCGTCTAAATAGTTGATAACCAAGGTCTCAAGAACAAAGTCCCCTACGTTTTCAAGACCTTTACCACAATACCAACGTGTTATGAATTTACATTATTACGATGATTCAGTTTGACAATTTTTACCAATTTACTGTTAAAATACAATACCCGGAAGGACCACCGAGTCTACCATTGCACAGACGGACGTTACACCATCTGGGTCCAAACTAGGGACCCAACCCTTCTAGGGGACCTCTACCTCCTTTACCTTTGGGTGAGGTCAAAAGAACGGACCTTTTAAGGTACCTGCCTCCTCGGACCATCCGATGTCGGGTACCGCAGCGTTTCTCAGCCTGTGCTGCCTCGCTGAAGGGAAGATAAATACAATATTTATACACGCGCACACACACATGTATATGTACACGCACGTAGAAGTCAGAGAGGTCATCACAGGTTGAGAAACACTGGGGTACCTGACATCGACGGTCCGAAGAGACAAGTACCCTAAAGGTCCGTTCTTATGACCTCACCCAACGGTAAAGGGAGAGGTCCTCTAGAAAGATTCAATCCCTAGTTTAGACACAGAAGATACAGAGGACGCGACGTCCACCTAAGAAATGGTGACTGCGTAACCCCGTCGTCTTTTTCTTTAACTCCCTTTATTATGATTTGTCTTTCCTGTAACCGGAGAGGACTACCATTTTCTATGACTTTACTTCTCCGCCGAAGACTTGTGGTGGTCCTTCCGACCGTTTCTCATTTTTGGACTTCAACACTCACATGTTGGAAAACAATCTTGGAGTCCCCGCAGTTTTCTAGTCTCATCTCAAGTCAGGGTGTCCCTCAGGAAAGTCTTCGAGTTCTCGTTCTTAGCGTCTAGGAGAGTTAGTGTTCTTTCGACCTCCCACAACAGGGAGTCGGTAGAATCGTTTTCGGGGTCAATCTCTTCCCGACAGAGTCTTTCTAGACACCCAGATCTGACAAATCACCTCGTTTCGGGTTCCTTTAAGTACCGTCTGAAGACTTCAACTGAAGTCGTTTTTCTAGTGGTCGACTCTGACTTATATACCTCTTTAATGTTTACTTTACTCCGACAACCTTTGGGTTTGAAGGTGACCGTCCTTCGTCCGAGTAATTTGATTGGTCGACGTCCGTGTACGATGGAAAGTACCTTTTCCTTCCCAGTTCGTCCTTTGTCTGTACTCTCGTCCCGATTCTTGACACCTCTTAATACGGGCTCGAAACGTTGAAGTAGTTCGCTGAGGGATGTGAACAGACGCATCTGGAGTTAAAAATACCTTTAAAGAAACATGGAAGGTAAATGGGGAAAAACTTGTCTTCATTGATATCGAGAATAGGAGACGAACGGGGTGGTACACAGGCGACTCACACAATCACCGGTCTATTGAACAGAGTGTGAAATTCTACCTGTCCGACTTTACTTGATGTGGGTCCCTCTGAGTAAGTGAAACTCAGACTAAACTTATTCCAAGGTCTAAATCCCTTTACTGACTTACCATATTTTGACCCTCCTTTGACCTCTACCCCACTTAACCTACAACATACACTATTCCTGTCAAGTAGTAACTACCGTCTATTTGAGATGTAACTCGGGTTACTAAGGACGGAGAACTACACATGTAGGATACGTCACGGATGCAAATACATACTACATAAATAGAAAGGAGAACTAACTCGTGATCGAGACACTGAAAGAAGATTGGTTATTTGATACCGTTCCACACCGATACGGTGGAAACACTACTATAATGTATTCTGTCATTACAAGTAAAATGTTCCTCTAAGAGAAGGAACGGTCTAAACTCCTTCGTTCACTGGTGCAACCCTTCCGAACAAACAGTTTTTTGACTCCTGTCAAAGTCTGACTGTCACTCATTCGTTGGTTCCAGGGGTCAAACTACCTTTTCACTTTCACTTCAGCGAGTCAACACAGGTTGAGAAACACTGGGGTACCTGACATCGGATGTTACGAGGAGGTAGGTACCCTAAAAGGTTCGTTCTCATGACCTCACCCCACGGTAAAGGAAGAGGTCTCCTAGAAGGGTTGGGTCCCTAGTTTGGATCCAGAGGGCGTAACATCCGTCTACGAAATGGTAGATCGGTGGTACCTTCAATCAAACTACCTTTACTTACGGTCATTGTTGGTGCACTTGAACCTTTATTTAGGAAGGGGTCCACTCGGAGTCTACTTTGGTGTCGAGACCGGCTCGTCTCTTGGGTCCACTTAGTATCAGGTGACTCTGACCTCCACTATTGACACACAAAAGAATTCAGTCATTCAAACATCTTGACAACAATGCGTCGTCCTCTTTCACTTATGTCTGTTCCTATAAACGTAAAGTTACTATAAACGTGTCCCCAGGTAACGAAGTAGGAACACCCATCGGAGAGACCCTTAGTTATGATGAGTCAAAGATGATGAGTTCTTTTATTAAAAGGTCTTTAAAACCTTGTCTATTTGTTTACAGGTACGGAAAATTTCATGTAGATCCTATCTTTAACCTATAAAAGAAATAGGTAATAAATCTGTTTTTAGTTACACTTACAAAAACTCTAAAGACAACGTTAGTGCAAGAGTCACTTAAAAAGTGTATAACCTCTAAAACAGTGTTCATTTTTCAGTGAGTGATTTTAGAATCGTACTTAAATCCCTGGAATGTCGGTTCTCAGTTAAATAAGTAAACACCGGTGAGTCCTCAAAAAATCCAAACAACAACAAGTCAATGGTTCAACACAGACTAAGAAACACTGGGGTACCTGATGTCCTACGGTCCGAAGGGACAGGGAGTGGCAGAGGGTCTCGAAGGGGTGTAAGTACAAGTAACGTAGCCACTAAGGTACGTTGGTAGAGTAGAGTAGCATAGAGTAAAAATCCAAACTACCACAAATTTATTCGTACTGCACTGAAATAATTACTCACATATACAGATCGGGAACAAGAAAGTATATAAGGGTACTTCTAGTCCCAGAGGAAATTAGAACTCAAATCAAAAGTTTATACACAAAACAGTTTTAGTCCTACTATAAAGAAATATAATGAATCCATCTCTCTGAAGGGTGTATTCCACTGTTTCTGTGATTCTTGAGAAGCGCTCACTTCCGGTTCTTTCTCTACGGGACGTAAACAAAAAAGATCGAAAGTAATTGAAGAGTTAGTGGGGGATTCTTTCCGACAAAGTTTCCCTCTAAGGGACCCCTGTGTCCGGGACAAGAATAGTCGGTGTACAGATAATGAATTAGGTTCAAGGGAAGAGTTCGTTTATGAGTAAATCAGGTTTTCACAAAGAAGACATTTTATTCTTATGAAATTTACTTTCAAGGCGTTTGTGTAATTGGTAGGACTAAAAAGAGACTTTTACTTCGAAATACTTGTGAACATTTACCTATGTCTTGTATATATCTACAATTGGTGTGTTAATTGGTCGAAGAAGGAAGGACACACGAGTCGAACCCTTTCCACTATTCTCGACACTCCAAACACCTCCACGACACTAAGATCCCCACCCATCTGCAGTGAAATGGAATTACCCGAGATAATACACTGTTGTATGTCGTAAATTTTGAAGATCGGTCAAATTTTGGAAGATTGCGACCTTCTGGAGAAAGGGTATTAGCTGAAAGGGTGAATAGTTGACCACAGTCTAACCTTTACTGTCCGAACACAATCTGACAGTGTCCCATGATGAAGTCTTTGTTGGTTGAAACGGAACATTTTTAGTAGGAAGTAAAAAGAGACTCAGTTTTCTTACGTTAGAATTAACCACTAAATCCTTGTGTTACTTCTCTCTTTTTTTACTAAGAGAGGTCAATTAAAGTCCAACATTATTTATAGACCACCTCTTAATGGATGGGTGATTCGGACGACCGAAACAGATATATTTATAATTAGTGTATTCGGTTATTGACGTATCCATAAAAATGCTCCGAGGGTGACTTCAGTAAAGTGTCCTATGTTCAGAATGATGTTAAATTAATTTTTCATGACTTTCGGTTAAACGAAGAGTACCTGGTTCTTGTATTTGACTACACTCACACCTCTCAATTCTGAGTGTTTCCACTACACTTTAAGTGGATGGACCTAAAAGAGGGTTTTGGTATTTGCTCCCACATGAAATTTATACCTTCCTTCTCGGTCAATGGTGTTGACGTCTAAATATTCCGGCTTTGGTTTACAAACTCAGATGTTTCTCGTTGTTCAACAATTTACGCTCTGACTTGACTTTACAGGCTCCCTGCGCGACTCTCGAATTTTATGTGTACCTTTTCCTTGGGGGGTGGCCCAACAGGACGTCCAAGTGACTCCCCAGGACAAGTATCTGTTCGCACAGTAACATTAATATCGGTTTTATGACTGACACCAGAGTGGGCCACGGTCACGAATTAAGTCAGCACTACCTTTTGTATGGAGAAGACTAGTTGTGGTAGACCTGGGCCCTGGTCGAGTCCGGGATAAACCTTGACCTCCACACTCTGGTCAGATCGCCTTAAAATCATTCTCGTCAGTAAGGTGTCGTCTGAGTGAACGGAGGAGAGGCCCCTCGGGTCGTGTCTCTACGGACGACAGGGACATAGAGGGTAGGGAGTTCTCGCCGACCCGACTCACTTGGGACGTCCGCGTGGTCACTTCGACAGGTGGGGTTCGAAACCATCTTTAATTTCCTACTTTCTTTTCTCCAGTAAGCCGAGTTGTCTTTTCCTACGGTGTCTGTTCGACTCGACCTAGGTCTTTGACTTTGGCGTCCCTTTGGTTGACGTGACCCTACTGTCCTTCGCCCTCCCACCGCTGGGTCTCCACGTCTCCCATCCATGGGTGGAGAGGAGCGCCAAGACGGGGTGCGTGTGGGCCGGGGGCACGGCGCCCCACCCCAACGACGTCCTGGCGACGGCGTGGACCTTCGG
Organism: Capra ibex; assembly: GCA_006410555.1. Taxonomy (NCBI): domain Eukaryota; kingdom Metazoa; phylum Chordata; class Mammalia; order Artiodactyla; family Bovidae; genus Capra; species Capra ibex. Next base: position 54,258,427 of record SJYO01037955.1, on the reverse strand, counting down.
CTAGGGTGTGCACCACGACGTCCCTCTGGTGCTCCAGGTCCCCCAGGTCGGAGGCAAGGACGCCCTTCTTCGTTGTCCCAGTGACCCCAGTTGAACGCGCTCCGGGTTGGAGATAGACGTGGGCGGGGGTTCAAGTGGGCCCCCTAGGGGGGTGCCCCTGGTGACTGCATACCCGACGCTTCCGGTGCGCTCGTCCTCGGGACCCTTCGTTACGTTACATGACAGAGCCCTTGGCCAATGAAACTTCAGGTAGGGGCGGGGGCTTGGACCAAAAGCTCAGTTTTTTCTTTTGAACTCTCAGTTCAAAATGTACATGAACGTTTATTGAATTTTTGCCCGATTAATCTTTGGTCTTTCGAATCACCACTTTTGCAATTCGATTACTTTTTATTACGATGAAAACAAAAAACTTTTCGTTAATCTCTACGTAGGGACTTGGAAACCGGAAATACTAAAATAAACTAAACATGACATAGTCAATATTAGATCCTTTTCCCGTGTAACTTAGTTTATTAGTAGATTTACAAAGGAAATTTTAGATAATTACCGTCACTGTTAGTCATTGAGAGAACTACCATAAGAATGACTATTTCTCATGGTATTACAGTTTTCAATATTTTGTTCGAAATAATCTTTACTTCTTTCCTATAAAAATTTAAGCCTAAGAACCGATAAGAGATTATTAGACTGTTTCTATATCCCATATTTATCCTTCACGGTTAACACATATATAAATACAATGAAATTGTACATATTTTATTCCGTCCATATAATTTTATATTTTATTTTTTATGAAAATATGTTATTTGACGATGATTGTCGGTCTCTTTTTAAAAACAAATTATAACATAAAAAAAGGAATTTTACAGACGAACATCTTATAAATATTAAATTTATAGAGGGAATGGTCAAACAGGGACGATAAATTTTTATTTGATATCCTTAAAAAATTCTTTAAATTCATAATAATTATTTTATATACAATTTTGGTCTCAGATTTGAAGGTATATCTATCCATTGACGTACATCTAAAAAAAGAGATAAAGAGATAAGTGTATACGTAAAGATTTATCGACAATGAGAACAGATATCATAAATATAAAGACGACTTTATACGTCCACGTGTCGATATGGTAACTTCGAGTTCCATATTTGTCGTGTGATGTGTACATTAAAGATTGTGTTAAAGTTTACTTTCAAGGAGACTATTTTAAGAATCGTATAAAGTATAAAGTGATGAAATAAAAGACTTTGAATTTGTATTAGTTTTAGTTTTATTTCACTATGGAGCTACATACTATATTGTTTCGACGAAGTATTGTTAAATTGGTTTTACTGTGTTTTATTCTGTCTAAATACTTCGACAAAGATGTTCATTAATTATAGAATGTATAGTAAGGAGTGTGTTAAAATTTTTCGTAGGTTCATTACATTAAAGTTGTATTTATTTTACTTTTGTATTTATTTTCTTTGTATTTTTATCTTTATTTGTATTTATTTTATTTAAAGTTGTATTTTTCTTTAAAAATTTTTCAAAGAAAATATAATTTTTTTTCAAATCTATTACGTTCTTTGTGACGAGGGTTTTAACGAACCTTTAAGAATTAACGGATTTGGAAAATTGTTTACACTGTGGAATACTACATTAGGTGAGCGTTAGATACCTTGGACAACATATGTCCCGTCATCCATAAAATTTATTATCCTTATATCATGCAATCCTTTAATTACTGACGTCACAGGTGTATGCACTGATAAGATACCTCGACCCAAACGTGTGGAGTTTCACGAGGAATCTCCGTTGGCATCGTCGTCCGTTGGTTTCTTCGTCGTAACTTTCACTCTCACAATCAGTGAGTCAAGGTAGACTGAGACACTGGGGTACCGGACATCGGGTGGTCCGAGGAGACAGGTACCCTAAGAGGTCCGATCTCATGACGTCACCCAACGGTACGGGTGGAGGTACCCTAGAAGGACTGGGTCCCTAACTTGGACCCAGAGGACGTAACGACCGTCTAAGAAATGGGTGACTCGGTGTTTCCTTCGGGTCTCATCGTGATTCAGTCGTATATAGTCGTCTACCTAGTGAAGAAACTAAGTCAGTCAGTTTTTGTTAGACGAATTACGTAAATTTTGTAGTGACTTTGTCCAAACAAATGATTATAAATTAAAAATCAGAATTTTATTGGTGGTTAAACCAGTGTCGAGGAAAATCACTTACCGGAAGGTTTTGATCTCGGTCTCGACTCGTCCGTAGTTATTTCAGTGTTCTTACAGACACTATTAGGAAAAAAGGTAATTTGTTATATTTTGTCTCATGATGAGTAACTGACATCGGAAGGTTGTTATTGTCAAGATATCGAAAATACTTCAAAGACGGTCCGTAGTCACCTTTGGTGGAATAAAATATCTTTATTACGTTGTGTACTACGTTACAACTATACGAGCAAAAGACTTTATTGCGTTTATCAGATTAGAGACATCTGAATTACCCGAGGAAAAATTAACACACCTCGTAGACTCCACCGGATGCCTCTACCACTTGTCTCCCGTTTTACACGGGAACGTCGGACGGAAAGGAATAGGCTGGTGGGAAGGGAAGAACCCGTCCGTCACAGGAGTCCGGGACCCAACGGTATGTCACACCGGGGCGTTGTGTTGACCGTCACACTCACTACAGTGTCTGGTGAACGGGTCTCCAGAGACGTAAGATTTAGCCGAGAACCTTTCTTCTATTTTTAGGATGTCATTCACTCCTCCCATTCACACCTGTGACTAGACTCTTCGAAAGGACCACGAAGAACGAAAAATTTAAAAAATATAGAAAAAATAACGTCATACCTACTAAGTGTTAGAACACAATCAAAGTTCACAGGACCACAAACAAAATTTATATTGTATAACTAACCCTCTGACCCTGACTGCACGTGTTGACAACTAGAACACACACATAGACACTACGAGTTAGAACAGACTGAGAAATGCTTGGGAAACTAATATTGGGTGCTCCGAGAAGACAGGTCCCGTAAAAGGTCCGTTCTTATGAACTCGCCCCACGGTAAAGGATGAGGTCCCCTATAAGAGTTGGGTCCTTAGCTTGGGTCACTATGACACATATTTCGTCTATTGATTACTCTTGGATGACACATCCTGTCCCCTGAGATGGACTACGAGACACCACTGACTTTACCCTTCCTTTAGATTTTTTCTCTTCTATAGACATATACATATTGACTACGTGAAAAGACATGTCGTCTTTGATTATATTGTGACATTTCGTTGATATGAGGTCAAATTTTTTTTTTTTCCTTGTATAATGACACCGGTGTCACGATATGTACCACGTCCCTTCCCTCCTCTTTTCACTCATACAAAAAATTTTTTTTTTACTCGGTTGTTGTTTTATTATGTGTCTACTGTCCTTTGTATGAGTACGAGTGTGGTACACTCGACGGAGGTCCAATGAGCCGTCGTCTATAGTCGACGCAGCCCCACAAGACTCGTCAGAAGGGTTCAAGAAAGTCAGGAGAGGCTGAGAAACACTGGGATACCTGGTGTCAGACGGTCCGAGGAGACGGGTACCCCTCAGAGGTCCGTTCTTGTGACCTCACCCAACGGTACGGGAGGAGGTCCCGTAGAAGGGCCGGGTCCCTAGCTTGGACACAGAGAGTGCGGAGGTCATGACTGTCCGCCCAAGAAATGGTGACCGTGGTGGACCCTCCGGGCGAACCTAGTGTCGCGTCTCGAAAGACCAATTTCTGAACCGAAGACAGTCTTTCGTATCAGTATCTGAGACCCCAGACAGACGGAAAGAGGTCTACGACTCCCATAGCCGCCAATATTGAGAGTCCACTCTCTTAGATTGTGACGGTTCCCAGGACGGTGATGTCTCGGGGGGAACACTGGTCGACGCCAGAAATACCCCGGATGTCGTGTCGTGTGGGTCGAAGGACGGAAGGGGAGTAGGGGGGACCTCTACGAGTCTTGGGAGAGGTATGAAGGACGTGCGTTAGAGAGACAGTCTCACCAGTGGGACTGGTTGGTCTTGTCTGAGTCCAAAACGAGGATCTTTTTTTCAGGGTAATTTTTTCCATATGTAGTGGTAGTAACCTTCGACGTCTGAATAAATCTAGTGTTTTTGAGACAGTTTCGAGGTTCGGAAGGAACTGTAAGATGGAATGACGACTCGATCAAGCTCAAAACAGAGAGAGACAAGGAAGGAGGAAGGGTTTTTGAATCTTAAGTCTTCTCCACATCTGTAAGTACACAAGTGAAATTAATATTTGAATTTGGTCTAAAAGAACTAACTATCCTTCACACTGAACCGGGGTCAAACTATTATCTCAGACTGAATCGATTAATGGAATATGACACCTAAATAAAGGTATTTAACTTACGGGAATTAGACATCGAGGTTCTATTAATGTTTAAATTTACTACGCTATATTCTCGCAAATTAGTTTCTATAATATAAACTGTTTACATAACTTAATCGTTATAAAACTTAAGGGGTTGTGAAAGACTCAGATAATTCAATTTGTTATTGTTTCTATTTACTTCTTGCCCAAATTGAATCTCAGTAATCTAGTCAGAAACATCTCCGAAAGACTACATGAAACGTGATTAACTCCTTCATGAACTGTAGTCACCGACGCGGTTTTTTTTTTTTTTAGTCAAACGTTCAATCCACCAAAGGTGAAAAGACGAAGGTTGTTTTGACTCCGGTTGTATTTATTCAATAGTTGACTATTTCCCGTAATTTTTGTTAAAGACCACAGTCTAATGGTATCAAAACCGTCTATTGAAGTTTCCTTATACATTCGATTATTCGGGAACGACGGTCTTTTGGTTTATAAACGACGCTTGACCGGAACAAGTGAACCGAAGAGTGCTGACAGAGAAAGGAAACTGTCATGGTCCCCGAGGGTCACCTATCTTCAGTCACTCACGATACCAAGGAGGGAGGACTGGGACGTCGCTCCACCAAGTATTCCTATTTCTAGTTTAGACCACTGTGGGTATTTTACTGTCGTACCGGACAAAAACGGTAACTACCTCAGGATCGAAGGATAGGGAGCCCGTGCGACTTCACACGTGAGTACTCTCCAGGGGCAGTTCGTCTACCCTACGAGGACCGTCCACTCGTAGTAAAGGCAATGGCACTGTCTGTGCTAGGGGCTCAGTCCGTTCCTGTCTCTATGTCCATGTCACATAACTGAGTACGCAAGAACCTAGGGGGTATTCAGCGGTTGGTTTTTAATAGTGATTGTCGAGTATATGGTCATTCACTGTGAGAGTACACCTAAACCTTTCGGTATGTGTGAAAATCTCCCCGAAGGGTTTACCGTGTCACCATTACTCAGACAGACGGTCTCGTCCCCTACACCCAAACTAGGGACTCAGCCCTTCTAGGGGACCTCTCCCTTTACCGTCGGGTGAGATCATAAGAACGGACCTTTTAGGGTACCTGCCTTCTCGGACCACCCGATGTCAGGTACCCCAGTGTTTCTCAGTTTGTGTCACCTCGTAATTCTATAACTTTATAGGTGAAATTCTTCGTCCCAGGAGACTCACATTCGTCGTCACATCCTATCGAAACCATCAAAGTCTTTACCGGGGATCTCAGCTATAAGGACTTAGACATTTCCTGTTCAGATCCCATTGTTGATTTCGAGGGTACAGGTGTGTCCATGGACGTTACCCGGTCGACGGTTAGTGTTACGAATATGAACCTGTCACACCAAAAACCTACGAGACAGAGGTGTCGTTCGATGAGTGGACGGGAGATTTTCTTACCACTATTTGATCTAGGGGAAGTATATGAACGTTCAACAGTAACTTAAGAGAAAAGTGGTTTTCGAAGTTTACAACGTATGTAAAGACAATGGAGTGATAAACTTACACACTTACCTTAAATTTATGGTGTCTCTAAACTATCAGTGGACGCGTAAATTTTTTAACTACTCGTCTCAGATTAAATTGTAAGTCTTTGACATACGAAAAGGAAGAAGATTATAAAACGTATGAGCTTTGTGAAAAGGGTCAGATTGTTACTTGTGTACCTATCCAAATCTAAGTGGATTTGTATATTTCTCCGAATCTTAGACTAAAAGTTAAAAAATTTAAATCAACTAAATGTTATAGTACAAGCAACATCAATCTATCGTGTCGTTGAGTCAATATGTTTAGATACGTGTCCTGCGTATATATATTCACGTAACGTTTAATCCAAAAATTAAATTTTAGAGGGGGGTGTCTAGGACAGTAAAAATTCACCATTTACAGAGATAGAAAAACACTGAAAAGAGAAGTTATCCCTTCCGTACATAGCCTTCACTAAAGGGTTTACGGACCTGTTCGACCCAAATGTGAACGCAAAATCGGGTTCACAGTCCTCCCTGCGTGGACCTCGTCAAGCGCTAGAGGTACGCCCCCGGGACCGTGACGGTCGGTGGTGTGACCCCCCGGCCCGACAGCGTCCTCGCCCACGCTGTCTCCGTCCTAGGGTGCCGCGAAGGCAGACACACACACGTCCCGCAGGTGCCTCTGGTGCGTGGTTTCACGGGTAGGTGCCACTCTAAGGAGTGGATCCTTCGTCTATATCCGTTCCTACAGTCTTTCCCAATTCCGACGTTTGTATTATTCTCTTTTTTTACTCTAGAGGGTACTCTGGTAGTCTCGAAGAAACCTTATAGAGTTTAACATTAGTTTTTCTCTCTTTCCCCTTCATAAAGATTCTTTTCGTCATTTCCGGTGCCCACCTCTGTCCCTACCTCACCTCCTCATCCCCCTCCTTCCGCCCTTGTCTGTCTTTCCTCCTCCCCCTACCCTTCCACGATTACTGGACAGTTTGGTACCGTCCCAACAGATGAGATCAAGAAAAAATAAATAAATAAAATTAACCTCCGATTAATGAAATATTATAACATCACTAAAAACGGTATGTAACTGTACTTAGTCGGTACCCACATGTACACAAGAGGTAGGACTTGGGGGGAGGGTTGGAGGGAGAGGTAGGGAGGGGAGTCCCAGTAGGGTCACGTGGTCGGGACTCGCGGGACAGAGTACGTAGCTTGGACCTGACCGCTAGACAAAGTGTGTACTATTATATGTACAAAGTTACGATAAGAGAGTTTAGTAGGGTGGGAACGGAAGAGGGTCTCTTAGGTTTTCAGATCAAGGAGAACAACGACAACAACAAAAAGTATTGTTGTGTAGAAAATAAACACTCCTTCGGTACATTTTGAATAATACTCATTCAGATTCAAATTCATGTTAAAATCCTTAGTTTAAATCCTGAAAGGACACCGAGTCTACCTTTTCGTAGACGGATGTTCCATCCTCTGGACCCAAACTAACGACCCAGTCCTTCTAGGGGACCTCTTCCTTTACCGTTGGGTGACGTCATGAGAACGGACCTTTTAGGGTACCTACCTCCTCGGACCCATCCGATGTCAGGTACCCCAACGTTTCTCAGTCAATGCTGACTCACTGAAGTGAAAGTGAAAATCCTTGGTTCTTTTTCCTGTGGGAGAGAGGAGAAGATTTGTGCGGTCTTGTCTTACCTCGTCTTATCCGACATTGATAACTTCGATTTCCGTTTCCTCTTTTCCTTTCTATATGCGTAGACTTACGTCTCAAGGTTTCTTATCGTTCCTCTCTATTCTTTCGGAAGGAGTCACTAGTCACGTTTCTTTATCTCCTTTTGTTATCTTACCCTTTCCGATCTCTAGAGAAGTTCTTTTAATCTCTGTGGTTCCCTTTGAAAGTACGTTTCTACTCGTGTTATTTCCTGTCTTTACCATACCTGGATTGTCTTCGTCTTCTATAATTCTTCTTATGTGTCTTATGTGTTACGTTCTTATGTGTCTTCTTGACATGTTTTTTCTAGAAGTACTGGGTCTACTAGTACTACCACACTAGTGAGTGGATGTCAGCCTGTAGGACCTTACACTTGAGTTCACCCAGAATCCTTCGTAGTGATGTTTGTTTCGATCACTTCGACTACCTTAAGGTCAACTCGATAAAGTTTAGGATTTTCTACTACGACACTTTCACGACGTGAGTTATACGGTCGTTTAGACCTTTTGAGTCGTCACCGGAGTCCTGACCTTTTCCAGTCAAAAGTAAGGTTAGGGTTTCTTTCCGTTACGGTTTCTTACGAGTTTGATGACGTGTTAACGGGAGTAGAGTGTTCGATCGTTTCATTACGAGTTTTAACAGGTTCGGTCCAAAGTTGTCATGTACTTGACATTTGAAAGTCTACAAGTTCGACCTAAATCTTTTCCGTGTCCTTGGTCTCTAGTTTAACGGTTGTAGGTGACCTAGTAGTTTTTTCGTTCTCGCAAGGTCTTTTTATAGATGAAGACGAAATAACTGATACGGTTTCGGAAACTGACACCTAGTGTTGTTTGACCTTTTAAGAATTTCTCTACCCTTATGGTCTCGTGGAGTGGACAGAGGACTCTATAGACATACGTCCAGTCCTTCGTTGTCAATCTTGACCTTTTTGTCTGACCAAGGTTTAGCCCTTTCCCCATGTAGTTCTGACATATAACAGTGGGACAAATAAATTGAATAAACGTCTCATATAGTACACTTTACGACCCGACCTACTTCGTGTTCGACCTTAGTTGTAACGGTCCTCTTTATAGTTATTGGAGTCTATATGTCTACTGTGGTGGGAAAGAATACCGTCTTTCGTTTCTTGATTTCTCGAAGAACTACTTTCACTTTCTCCTCTCACTTTTTCAACCGAATTTTGAGTTGTAAGTCTTTTGATTCTAGTACCATAGGTCAGGGTAGTGAAGTACCGTTTATCCACCCCTTTGTTACTCTTCTCACTATCTGAAAAAATAAAACCCTCCGAGATTTTTAGTGACGTCTACCAGTGACGTCGGTACTTTAATTATCTACGAACGAGGAACCTTCTTTTTAATACTGGTTGGATCTATTGTATAATTTTTCCTCTGTCCTGAAATAGTTGTTTCCAGGTAGATCAGTTTCGATACCAAAAAGATCATCAATACATACCTACACTCTCAACCTGATATTTCTTTCGACTCGTGGCTTCTTAACTAGGAAAACTTAATACCACAACCTCTTCTGACAACTCTCAGGGAACCTGACGTTCCTCTAGGTTGGTCAGTTAGGACTTCCTTTAGTGAGGACTTATAAGTAACCTTCCTGTCTACGACTTCGACTTTGAGGTTATGAGACCGGTGGACTACACTTCTTGAATGAGTAACCTTTTCTGGGACTACGACCCTTTCTAACTTCCACCCTCCTCTTCCCCTGTCGTCTCCTACTCTACCAACCTACCATAACGACTGAGTTACCTGTACTCAAACTCATCTGAGGCCCTCAACCACTACCTGTCCCTCCGGACCGTACGACGTCAGGCACCCCGACGTTTCTCAGTCTGTGCTGACTCGTTGACTTGACTGACTGACCAGCTTATAGGTTAAGAAGAACAAGAGACTCAAAGAGTGCACTCGTCTTCTAGGACGGTGGGGAACTGACTGTTCCGTAATCGTACGAGGGGAAAGGGAGGAAGAGGAGACAGAAAAGAAGACAGGGAAAGAGCACTACAGTGAATATACACCTTAGAATTTTTTATTACCGTGTTTACTTGGATAAATGTTTTGTCTCAGTGTCTCCGTCTTTTGTATGAATACCAATCTCCCCCTCCCCCTGTACCCCCTCCCTATTTGACCCTCTACCCCCAACTATATCTGTGTGATTATTATTTATCTATTGAATATTCCTGGATAAAATATCGTGTCCCTTGAGGCGAGTCATCAGACACTACTAGATATTTCTTAGACTTTTTACTTACTGACTAACTTATAGGTTGAGACTAAGTGAAGTAACATGTGGCCTTCGATTGTGATGTGAGGTTATTTTTAATTAACTTTGTCTACACATATTACCTGAAAACCTGAGTCTCCCTCTCCCTCTCCCACCCTACTAAACCCTCTTACTGTAAGGTTGTACATATGATAGTACATTCTTAACTTAGCGGTCAGANCATATTACCTGAAAACCTGAGTCTCCCTCTCCCTCTCCCACCCTACTAAACCCTCTTACTGTAAGGTTGTACATATGATAGTACATTCTTAACTTAGCGGTCAGATACAGACTACGTCCTATGTCGTACGAACCTCGACCACGTACCCCTACTGGGTCTCTCTACAATACCCCTCCCTCCACCCTCCCCCCAAGTACAAACCCTTGCGTACATTCTTAATTTCTAAAATTTTAATTTTTTTTTTAATTAACTTTTTTCTTTTTTCTTTTACTTTTTTTTCTTGACTTCAATTTTGAGTGTGTACATGTTGAGAACGTAAAAATACAAGGAATTTTCTAACTTTCTAACCAGTTGATCAAACTAAATTCTAGACCGAACCAGATTTTTTCAGTAAAGTTTGACTGTAAAGCAAATGTTTAATTTTCTCACGGATAATTCGTTGGTCTATACAGGATCAACAATTCGTGTAGGGTCAGTTTAGACATAACACAGGTGAGAGGATCTCAAATACTCGACCGTACCTCCTCGACCTGGGTATTAATAATGACATTTATTTAGGTTACTACGTAGAGTCTCATGCCCCACACCTGCTCCTACCCCACACCTGCTCCTACCCCGCGAAGGTCGGTCGACCGCCCTAGAACTCCCTACCACTACTACCTCCGAGGACCTCTTCCCCAGACGACCCCGACACCTCCGTCTCCCGTCGGACTCACTACTGACCCCGTCCCATGACGGTGTACACACCCGTGGTCCGACGACGGGGACCCGGTCCTCCTTCGCCGGGTCTCCTTCGTTTCGACTCTCGACTCGATCTTCGAAGTCGTCCCAGTCTCGTCTCCCGCCTTCCCCACACACCTGCGGGACACCACATCTACGAGACACTGCACCTACGACTTTCGGGATTCCCTCCCCGGAGCTACCAGGGAGCTGGGTACCTCTGATCAGGTCCCGTCCACCTTGGTGTAGTACAGTCGAGTTTAGACTGTTCCCCTAGAACGGTCCTCGATCACTCAGGGTTCTAAACTCTGAGTGTCCTGAGTCTGAAGTCTAATGGGTCCGGAGTCTTCCTTACAGGGGAGACGTTTACCTGTCTTCCGTATCTCAGGTTTGGAGAACTTAAATCGTACCCCTTTGACACGTAAAGAATCTTTTATACTATCTACTTCTCTACTCCAATGTATATTCAATGTACGAAGCGAAATGGGAGACGACGGACGACGAGGGTGGTAGAACGAGTGTTCAAGGACGGAACCAACTAAGGTCCCCTAAGTTCTAAGTAGGTGTACCGCCCCCTCTTGAGGTACCTCCTCTTTTAATTAAGGAAACCTCGTTTGTGTGACACTGTACTGCTGAGTCACTGATTATACACATTGAACATTTTGTTTGACATGAACGCACAGTGTCAAAGTTTTCTTTCCACTTTGTATAAAACACTTTTAGGTCCGCTGAAAGGGTCACCAGACCACCGATTCTTAGGATCGAGGGTTACGTCCCCGGGATCCAAGCTAGGCACCAGTCCCTCGTTCTAGGGTATTGAACGTTGATTCTAGGTCGTATCGGTTTATTTATTTATAATTTATATATATATATATATATAGGTTCACTCAAAATAAAGACGTCAGTACGGAGGTTTATGTTGTCCGTTCTCATTGGTGACGACCGCCAAATCAACGATTCAGCACAGGGTGAGAAACGCTGGGGTACCTGACATCGGGTGGATCCGAGGAGACAGGTACCTTAAGAGATCCGTTCTTATGACCTCATCCAACAGTAAAGGAATAGGTCCCCTAGAAGGACTGGGTCCCTAACTTGGGTCCAGACGACGTAACGTCCGTCTGAGAAATGACTGACTCGGTGGTCCCTTCGGGTCGTACTTGACACAGGTAAAGGAGACTGGGCCGACGAACGAACATAGGTCGACGGTGTCACTACAGACACAGGAATGTATAGGTGTGGGGTTCCGAAATATGGGTGAACGGTGTGGACCGAGAAAGATGTTCTACGTCAGTTTTCCCTCTCCCCTTTGGACGGACTAGGAAACCTAAGACTCACTAAGTGCCCTAGGATGTGTTTACTCACTTCCATGTTTCCGTCTATAAAGGACTCTCCTTTTATAGGGGCAAAGATTCCAGGGACATTGGATGACAGGGTGGTCCTATTTTTTTTTGTTTTTGTTTTTGTTTTGGTTTTTTGCGTTGAGGATGAGACTGGTACGAAGTTTGACACCACAACCCCTTCTGAGAACTCGGAGGGAACTCGAAGTCCCTCTAGCTTGGTCATGTAGGATTTCCTTTAGTTGGGACTTATAAGAAACCTTCCTGATTCCTGACTACGACTTCGACTTCGAGGTTATGAAACCGGTGGACTACGACCCTTTCTGACTCCCGTCCTCCCCTTCCCCCACCGTCTCCTACTCTATCAACCTACCGTAGTGACTGGGTTACTTGTACTCAGACTCCTTCGAGGTCCTCTATCACTTCCTGTCCCTTCGGATCACACGACGTCAATTACCCTAGTGTTTCTCAGCCTGTTGAATCTCTGACTTATTGCTGTTTGAGATTGGTATTCCTGTGAAGTCACAAAAGAATCTTTGTCTTAGGATGCATTGGAATTAAGGGAAAAGAAAGAAAAAAAAAAAAAAAGGAAAAGAAAGAAAGTGTCATCTAAAGCCATTATGGACAGACCGATAGACTTGTATTGTACACCTACTGTTCCCCCAGTGGTGAGTGAATCAGATGGTTAATCGGTGACGAAACCCTCTACAACGGCCGACCCTTACCGTGACTAGAGGTCCGTACCCTCTTAGAGTCTTCATGACCTAAATTCAGGTCTAAATAAAGGGTTACATCAAAGTCTTAGAACACATTTTGGAAATCAGACACCAGATGACGTAACTACAGATTTATTTCTCGAGATCCCAATTAGTAACGATTTCTGAGGAAAGTGAGTTTCTACAATTAATGTGTCGTCGGTCCCTTCTTAGATAATAAAATTATGTAAATCCACGAATAAACCAGATGAAATAAAACAATTAGTGGCGTCGTACATAAAACTTTTTCTCTGAGTAACATACTGTATCACACGCTTATTGGTACACAGGTCTGTCATAAGAACGAACCTCTTAGGGTACCTGCCTTCTCTGACCATCCGATGTCAGGTATCCTAGCGTTTCTCAATCGTACTGACTTCACTAAATCGTACGTGGATGTGTGGTGTGTCTCACACCTATTGTAAATGTGTATTTAGTTCGGGTCCATCTAAAGGAACCATCGAGTCTAATTTCTTAGGCGGACGGTTACGTCCTCTGAGCTCAAACTAGGGACCCAGTCCTTCTAGGTGACCTCTTCCCTTACCGATGGGTGAGGTCATAAGAACGGACCTCTTAAGGCCCTTGTCTCCTTGGACCTTCCCACGTTAGGTACGTCAACATTTGTAAGTCTGTGTTGACTCACTGATTGTGAAAGTGAAAGTGGGAACAATTCGTTGTGACGTTCAATCCTGTATATGTAATGAACTTAGTGAGATCCATTTATTTAAATCTAGATTGAAATCATGAACTTTAGAGAATATGACTCATTTTACGAATGTAATGTTATTATATTCGTTTTTCTTGTAATTAGTTATACAGTTAATTGATTATAGGGTAGAGGACCTATCCTCTTTAGGTATTTGTAAAAATTTATCCCTTGAAACTCACCTTTTATCCAGAGACAGAAATGAGACCAGGGATTTCAGTTTGGAAAGAAAATAAAGTCAGTTTTTAAATTTTATTATTATATTTAATGTAAAATTAACGAAAATTTTTATGAAGAGATTCGGACTAGATGTAGTTACGATTAGTAAAGTAGATCGAGTAAAGAAAGGTTCTCTAAAAAAATTTCTATACATATTAATTAATTTTGTTCTCAACCCATTATATCCTAAAGGGTTTAAGACGGACCGTTGAATGTATTTAGTCTTTTATGTACAAAACGAAAGGAATCGAAACGAATTCACTATGTTAAATAATAACAGACAACAACCTACAAAACGTATCAGAATAGTTTTCACATAGAACCATTTATTGGTTAATGTAACCTACTCTACCCGCTCTACCAACACGCATTACTTTAGTGGAGTTTAGCCCCCCCCCCCCCAATCTTTTGTTTCGGAAGAATTCACACAAAATCCCTGTCACTTAGTCTCTACTGTAGAATCGGTGTAAAAGGTTTTTCTCAACCACCTCCCCGTCGAGACTTTGGTCCCATCCAGGTGTAGTAGGGGACTGGAAAGGACTCAAACATGGTCTTCGACAGGAGAGTCGTCTTTCTTCGTTGAAATCACTATTGGGAGGCCAGTGAAGAATTTATAGGTCAGTGGAAGTAAAAGACTGGTATCTTTGTATGTTCTACATGAACAATGTTTGATTCACCCACTCACACATAAAGGGTAATACATTAATTCGTACAGGGTCTACCGGTGACTTTGTGGGAACTCGGGACCTGGTTACTGATATAACGAATTCTTCTTGACGACAATAGAAGACGGGGGAAAAATTCGTAATTTTGTCATTCCAGTTTGAAGACGTTCTTCTACACGACTAAGAAGATTTCACGTACAGACTTGAAAATTTCGATGTACAGCGTATCGTGTGAAACACAAAAGAAATCGACGTTTCTTAAATTTCCCTTGTGGAGACACGAACATGTCACACCAAGTCTGTCTTCTTTCCTGAAGTGTGTCTGTCACCGTACAAACTTGGTCAAAGAATTCTGTGACGTCTCCGTAACCGAGGATTTAAGTCTCTAGACTGCGATTTCTTGTTTTTCCTGACCGTCGAGTCGGGTGGGGGAAGTTCCGAAACGACTCTCGGACCTACGTCACTACACGGGAGGAAATCTCCCTTTTCGGATGTGAAACACGGTTGTTAACCCCTTGCTGTGACCAAATTAGCGGAATCGGAAGGAGACCAGTGAGACGGACGAACAGAGTGAATGTTTGACTTCCTGTCGGAAACACTGTACACCGAATCTATTACGTTTCTCGTCCAAGGAACTATCCTTTACCTGTCTGACAAGGCTACGGAGGTCGACAAACCTTGACTTCCTGATAGTACCTAAATTGCATTCCCTGTCACAGGGACGAAAGAGTAGAGACAGAACGTCCCACTCCGGTCCCGACTATTCTTACGTGTGCCCATCACTCCACTATCGGTTCCCTGAATGGATTCGGGATTTACACGACTTCAATTATCGACAACGAGTATAAGAGGTTCTTGTCTCTTTATCTTGAACCTTACCGAATTGACTGCCGAGACTTCTGTTTCCTCTTCTTTCCGGTCTAACACGTCCACTCCTGGGTCTATGTGTATTACCGTTTCTGTTCTCACCTTAGACACAAGAACCTAAGTCTCAGACTGACATTTGTCTGACCTCAAAGAGGTGTAAGGTGTCCCAAGGGACCCCCTCACATGAAATCTTACAAAGAGGGTCCTTAAGGGACTGGGACTCGTCATCGCCTGTGACACGGTGTACCCCAAGGTAGTATGATAGGAAATCAAACAAATTTTCGAGACAAAGGGGCGAAGACCTTAATATCGAGGGTCCTCTATACCTACCCACACCTTCTATGGTAAAATAATTATAATTACGATGTTTCCCGTTTTATCAGGTGTGGTTTGAGACCTCTGTTTTTTAGGTTCTTAATTGTCTCTACAATGTAAGGTGAACCTTTGGTCGTGATAAAAGAGAATTCTCGTATACACACACACACACAAGTCAGTACAGGTCGAGAAACGTTAGGGTACCTAACATCGGGCACTCAGAGGGACAGACACCCTAAAAGGTCCGTTCTTATGACCTCACCCAACGGAAAAGGACGAGGTCCCTAAGAAGGGCTGGGTCCCTAGTTTGAGAGTAGAGGACACAGAGGACGTAATCGTCCACCTAAGAAAAGAGAAAAAAAAAGGGGACTTTAAATACATATAAATTAACCTCCTATTAACGAAATGTTACAACATAACCAAAGACGGTGTGTAGGGGTACTTAGTCGGTGTCCATATGTCTCCAGGGGAGGGAGGGTGGAGGGTCGGTTAGGGTGGGGTGGGGAGATCCAACAGTGTCTCGTACCTCAAACCCGAGGGACCCAATGTGTCGTTTAAGGGTGACCTATTGATAAAAGGTATACCTTTACATGTACAAAGGTACGATGGGACAGTACCTTTGTCAAGCGGGGTGGGAGAGGAAGGGGACTGACACAGGTGTTCAGACAAGGGATACTGACGTAAAGGTGACGAAGGGACGTCTATCCAAGTAGTCATGGTAGAAAGATCTTAGGTATTAGCATCACAATAAGTGAGTCAGCACAGGTTGAGGAACCTGGGGCGTCTGACGTCGAGTGGTCCGAGGAGACAGGCACCCTAAGTGGTCCATTCTTATAACGTGTCCTAACGGTAAGGGAAGAGATCTCCTAGAAGTCCTACGTCTCTGACTTGGACCCAGAGAACGTAACGTCTGTCTAAGAAATAGTAAACTCAATGTCCCTTCAGGAGAACTAAAGAATACATACACAATTATATACTATAAACAAAAAGAGAAAAACTGAATGAAGTGAGACATATTATCCGAGATTCAAGTAAGTGGAGTAATCTTGACTGAGTTTACACAGGGAAATATACCGACTCATTATAAGGTACTATATATACATGGTGTCGAAGAAATAGGAAAGTAGACAGCTACCTGTAGATCGATAACATTTATCACGACCGTCCGTCTGAGAACTCGGTGGTCGCTACGGGGAAGAGAATTCTATAAAGAAAATACCTCTTCCCTTACCGTTGGGTGAGGTCATGAGAACGGACCTCTTAGGGTACCTCCCTCCTCGGACCATCCGATGTGTCAGGTACCCCAGCGTTTCTCAGCCTGTGCTGACTCGCTAAAGTGAAGTGAAGTTATTTGTAAATGTTTTTTTNACATTTATCACGACCGTCCGTCTGAGAACTCGGTGGTCACTACGGGGAAGAGAATTCTATAAAGAAAATACCTCTTCCCTTACCGTTTGGTGAGGTCATGAGAACGGACCTCTTAGGGTACCTCCCTCCTCGGACCATCCGATGTGTCAGGTACCCCAGCGTTTCTCAGCCTGTGCTGACTCGCTAAAGTGAAGTGAAGTTATTTGTAAATGTTTTTTTTGTTTTTCTATAAAGAAAATTTTTGTCTGTCGTTAACTACCGTCGTAGGACACACCGAACCACGTCCTTCTCGACCTAGGCAGTTCTTTCGTGTCTGGTCTAAAGACTCCTTCCAAGAGTATCCTTTTCCTTACCTCCGGTGTCTTCCCACCCAACCCTGACGCCCAATCCTGCCGACCCCGGGGTCCCTGCCACGAAGGTCTCGACCCCTGGACCTGTGAGTGTCCTGTCCACCGCTACGAGACAAGGGTGACGCAGTACGAGTCCGAGAGGAGGTCCGAGCACGTGAAGAAGTAGTGGTGCAGGGTCGGTGTCATGCCCAGGACCCGGGGTTACGTCCACGACTTTTGTGTGTGGTTTCCTAGTAGTCTTTCCGTCCAATTCGACCTTGTTTTTCCCGTTCGACTCTCAACTCGGAATCCTGAACTACATCCTTGATCAATACACTTTGTTTTCGAAGGTAGACGTGCAATCTCTTGTCTCGATTGACGTATGTGGTCATTCATAGATTAAATTTAATTTAATTAATTAAAATCAACTTTACAGATAAAAAAAGATTCTATATCTTTTACTGATAGTCACGATTGTACCACTGAAAACCACAATACTTACTAGATTTCAGTCTGAAAACGAGTTCTTATGATCAATAGTGGAGGTGGTGGTGGTGTTGGTTGTAGTAGGGTACTTATTATCCACGACCCCAGGTGACCACCTAGGTCCCTTAAGTTTCGCCCCTACCTCTTTCCTTAGGTTTAACCTTTTCTTCTTCATTTTGAGAGTAACAAACGTCTACTGTACTAGGAGATGCACCTTTTGGGATTTCTGAGGTGGTCTTTTAATGATCTCGATTAGTTACTTATATCATTTCAACGTCCTATATTTTAGTTGTGTGTCTTCAGGGAACGTAAGGATATGTGATTATTACTCTATCATCTTTTTCTTTAATTCCTTTGTTAAGGTAAGTGGTAACGTTGCTTTTCTTATTTTATGAATCCTTATATAGATGGATTTCTTTGATTTCTGGATATATATCTTTTGATATTTTGTGACTACTTTCTTTAGTTTCTCCTGTGATTATCTACCTCTTTATATGGTACAAGTACCTAGCCTTCTTAGTTATATCACTTTTACTCATATGATGGGTTTCGTTAAATGTTTAAGTTACGTTAGGGATAGTTCGATGGTCG